>APFE030783581.1:150503-197858 GCA_000404065.3 Pinus taeda
AGGTAGTGGACAACCTGTAAGTAAAGGAGCAAGTAGAAACAATGGGAAAGAGTAGGAGAGGGAGGAGAAAAATACAATTTTTTTTTCAAAAAAACAAGGGAGTTTGGGCTTTGAACTTACCTCTTTAGCTCTTGTAGATGAAGTCCTCCAAGCTCTTTCTCCAAGCTCCTCCTCCTTCTCCTAGCTCCTCCTTCTTCACTCCTCCAAGCTCTCCTCTCTTCTCCTCTCCTTTCCTCTCTTCTCTTCTCCTCTCCTCTCTTCTCTTCTCCAACTCTCATAAACTCAAAGTGAGAAAATGAGGAATGAATGGGGGCTTTATTCTCTTCATTCCTCACCTTAACCTCACTCTAACCTCACCCTAACCCACCCCCTTTATGCTAAGTTAACATAAATTTAAAAAAAAAAAATGATTTTTTGCCTTGCGCGCGCGGCCTCTTCCAGAAGCATACGCTTCCTCCTCCGAAGCGCCACACTTCCGACGCCCGAAGCGCGCTTCGGAGGCCTGGAAGCGGTGCTTCCGTACCACACTTCCAAATTTCCAGGAAGCAGCAAAAAATTCGGAAGCGCGCTTCCGACCAAACTTCCTAGGCGCTTCCGTACGGGACGCGCTTCGAGGCTTGGAATCGGGGGGGGGCGCTTCGTGCAACATTGGTCTAGGGTACAAAGAGAGCAACAAAGGGTTGATGGTAAGGCGGGCAAGGCAAACTCTAAGCCATGTCATAATGTTGATGAAGATGACGACTCCAATGAGGAAGAATTACCATTTGATGATGAACTTCAAGTTGGTGATGAGTATGTGCCATCTAGAGCTTCAAAAAGAACTATCAGTCATGCATGCAAGAAATCTAAACTTGATGGCATTTATGACATGTTTGATGTGAAAGGTAGAGAGGGTGTTGATCTTGCAATAACAAAAAAATTTCTTACATGTGGCATTCCCTTCAATGCAGCTCATTCGCCCTATTTTGAGCAAATGGTTTGTGCTATTAATGATAGACCTTCAGGGTATAAAATGTCTGGTTATGAGAAGCTCCGAACTTTGTTAGTGGATAAGGAGAAAGCCTATCTTGAGAAGACAATGGCACCCTTGAAGGCATTTGGAGTATAAATGGAGGAATCGTCCATTGATAAACACCATTGTCTTTTCCATGTCTGGTCCTTATTTTCTCAAGACCATTGATTATTCTGGTCAAGAAAAGAACACCAAGTTCTTGAAAAACCAATTATGTGATGCCATTGCAAAGACGGGGCTATTCAATGTTGTTCAAGTTATCACTGATGCAGCTCTAGTGTGGAAAGAAGTGGGCAATGGTTTAAGAGTACAGGTTAGTGACAAGTTTGAACTTTCAAGTTTGATTTATTTTATATTTAAATTACATGAATTACATTTTTAATTTTGATTACAAGTTTGATTGTTTTCTAATTTTTTACAATAAACATTTTGATTTATTAATATTTTAATTTTGTCCTCGATGTACCTAGGCATATTTTTTGGACACCATGTGCAGTGCATTCTTTGAATAATGCATTGAAAAACGTTGGGAAAATTGAATGGATTCGAGCATTAATTGAAAATGGCCGCAAAATTCAAATGTCTATATGCAACCATCATCAATCACAAGCCATTTACCGCAAGCATGCCAAAATGGAGTTTCTTTAACCAAACGATACCAAATTTGCAACTTACAACATTTTACTTAGGCGGCTTCTGGAGATGAATGAGGTTTTATTTGCCATAGTTGTCAATAACATGTGTAACCAATGGAGGTTATTTACCTCAGATGCAGCTGTGGAGGTGAAGAGGTTGATTTTGGATGATCTTTTTTTCCCGTGGAAAAAGTCGTAATTTTATTCATATGAAAAAATTACATTTTGTAGATGCATTAAGCATATGCAGATGGTTGTCCCTGTAATCACAGGAGAACAGAGATTACGATATAGAAAAAAATAAATACCTGTTGGCCTATACTTTCCTGCCCTTCTTCTTCTCCACCCTTCGCCAACCTTCAGAGTTGGGAGTGGGTGCAGTTATAGCAAGCTGGTTTTCCATTGTGTTTATTAATTGTTCTTTGTCAAATTCCGATCCTTCAGATCCATGAGTTCGTTTGGTGCCGCTTACTTCTAGCTGAAAATCTTGTTTCTATTTCATATTGTCAGGCCCCAAATGTGTATCTGGGGTATTTTCTTCCTATGTATATTTCTGTCCCATTTGTATGTCAGGTTCTGATTGGTTCCCTGTAGGTTTTGTCTGCATGTACTCTTCTTCCCGCCAGTCAGTATGCTGCCATCCTTTGGGCTTTTTTTGTTGTTTCTTATTCCCTTTAGGGTCCTTCCTAGCCAGTGGACAGGTGTTTTGAAGATGCCCTGTTTGCATGCAACTACGGCATCTGAATGTTGTATTTTCATAGTCAAGCAGTTGTGTCCTCGTTGAATTATTATAGTTCAATGTAATGTGATCAGGTAGCCCCTGACTCAGGTCCACTTCTACACATATTCTGGCAAATGTGAAAATTCCCTGGTTAACTCTGTCTTTATCTATTTTTAGGAATTTCCCCAAGGAATTTCCAATGGCTATTAAAATTTTGTGATGCCAGAAGTGTAGAGGGAGGTTTTGTAGTCTCACCCAAACAAGGGTTGTTGAGACTTTCAGAGTATTTGCATCAAAATCAGAAATCCAGGGGGTGGTGAAGAGGCCAGCATTGCCCCAAAACCAAGGTCCCTGATTGATAATATTGTCACGTTCTTGTTCTGTGTTGAATCTAACTATGAAAAAACCTTTTGAGCATAGGTGAATTTCACAGTCAGGTGACCATGTTGTGAGGATCCATTGATGCAAGGCGTCGGATTTCGGCCAGAATCCATTAAATCTACAAATAACAGCATTTGTAGATAGATCAGAGTGTAGATTAGTTACCTCCGGCAAAGTTACCTAGATCATTGGAGATTCCAGTTTTTGTTCCACAATATAGGGCCCTGGTAGCTTTGGTGTTGGTGCTGGTTTGTGTTGTATTTTTTCCTACCCTTTGACTGCGTCGCGAAAAGAACCTGTATTTTTTGAATTGGCTCCATTGCATCCGCCACGCAGTCTCAAATTAAGAATGATAGTTGAATTGCCGCTGATACCATATTCCTGAAGTGTATGGATATCCTGTAGACTACGACCTGCATATATCAGATTTTGGTATTTCGTAGGGGTTCCAAGTTGAATCTAGATTTCCTTCTTTAATCCTTGAATATTCAGCCCCTTTCTGAGCCGCATACAGTGATGTCTGCCCCCTATCGATTTGATGAAGATTTGTATCCAATCTTCACCCATACTGTTTGGATTTCTCTGTTGCCCACTCCGTTCTATGATGTGGGGCTGTGATCCAGAGCTAGAAGGAGACTTTTTGTTATCAGGCATCTAGATTTGGGTTTAGTGTAGACTGTTCTGTTTATTGAGCATCAAAACCATTTGGTCCGTGGTGGATCTGAGGTTTTTCACTGCATTCTATTTACCATTCTGTTCTTCTTCAGCACATTTGGCTATCTGGGCAATTATATACCCCCAAAACTGTGCTGCATGTTGCGATCCATCGCCGAAAGGAGGCTGTTGCCAAGTTATTGATATCAAATGAGATTCAATTAAACCATCTATCAATTTCTTGTGGAGGCTTCGTTCTATTCCATTATAGCCCCATTCTTGGGTTGCCCGTGCTTCTATGACGCCAATCTCTGTTTCAGAAACCCACATAAAAAGGGAAAAACCCGTAATCAGGGCAGGGCATTTATCTGCATAACTCTGCAGCTTCTTTCTCCCCAAAAGGGCAGCGTTTTCGTCTTCATCATTGGCTGCCTCAGAGCCCACTGTCGAGGTCGTGATCCGCGGCCGTCTCAAAGCCAGAGCCAACCTATTTGAGTCGATCGATGCTTTACCAGCTATAAGCTCCGACAGAGGGGCCACGGCATGCAGCAAAGCCGGCCGGGTTTCCATCACCGAGCTTCTTAGAAACCCTATCTTTAGCAAAGAAAAAGAAAACGCTACTCTCGACGGAGCAGCATAAACCAGTGATAGTTGTGTGGATTTAGGTTGTTGGTTTAAGGACTCACCGGAAGTTTTGCAGGCGCAGGAAGATCAGATCGAAGCCATTGCCATCACACGTCCTTTAGCCCTGCTCATATCTCCAATAGATCTACCCATCCCGCTCTGCTTCAGTTGTTGATTGTTATTATGCAGTGTTTCCTCAGCAAATCATCGATTTTGGATGATCATTTTCGGGTTGATGTCAAATTTGTTATGGAATTTATATAACAAATTTGTGATATGATCTACTATGCAAACACAGATGGTCCATGTTTACATGAAATTTATGAGAACATCGACTCCCTGTGTGAGAGGATCAAAATCATCACAAATAGGAAGGATCCTACTTTATGGCCACAACTAAAAGAGTTTATGCATGGGTGGTGGAATAAACTGAACACCCCTCTTCATATGGCAGCTTATGCAATTAATCCCAAATGGTGTGATCCCACAACAAGGAGACCTCCTTCCCAAGATAGACAGGGGTTTAAAGGATTCTTGACTGTTGTTAATAGAATTTATGGTTGTACAAAAGAAGCCTTTGACATACGATCTCAATTTGTCCAATTTTCACGTGGTCTAGATGTATTTGGTTCACATGAAACTTTGGTCGCTAGACGTAAGAAGAAGAATCCAATTGATTGGTGGTGGCTTCATGGTATTGATGCTCTTGAGTTGTAGCAATTTGCCATTTATTTACTTGGACGGGTAGTTAGTTTGGAGTTCCTCATCTTATTTCTCAATTTTTGTATTAAATTTTTCATTTTAGTTTTTTATTTTAAACTTTTAATTAATTTAATGGGCTTCCCCTAACATTCCAGGTAGCTAGTTCCTCATCTTGCGAGAGAAATTGGAGGACTTGTGTCTTTATCCATTCAGTGAAGAGAAATAGGTTGGGCTCAAACAAGGCAGAGAACTTAGTGTACATTATAGCACACTTCATTTCAATCTCGAAAAGACCCTGGGTACAAAGAGGGTCCTTTCAAGAGATAGGACCAATAAACAAATGATGATATGTGTGTGGACGAGGAGATACAACCAGATGTCCTTATTGAGCTACCTCCAATTGCTATGGATGAGCAGGAGTCTCAAGATAAGAGTGATTCCTACCTGGAGAGCATGTTGACTAAAGATCAAAGTGATGCTGATGACATGGCTTGAGGAAGCCATTGTTCACTATTTTGAAATTTCTTAGTTCATGTTTGGAGAAGCCTTAAGGCAAATTTTGAATGTAGTATGACAATGGACATAGATCATGATTCTCATTAATATGTAAACTCGAATTTGCACTTGATATCAAACCAGAAATTTTGAAATTTCAATGTGAATGTTTAATGATGTGCACGTTTAAATCTTTATCATTTAAATCATAAATATTTTATTTTTCTTGTTTGAAGTTGGAAAATATTCAAATTCATATATATTATAATTTATAAAATATAATATATCCCTGACGAACCCACACACCCTGTTTCAAAAAGTGACATACCCTTCCCTGAATCCACATTTCCTGGCAACATAGGTGTAAATTTTGTGTGAGCTTGTGTTATTTCTTCCTTATCACTTGAAAATTAAATGGGGAAGAATAGTCTTGTATGTTTCGAGCAAATTAGCATTATAAGTTTTTATATCAGCTAACACTTTGGGACTGTGGGCATAAAACATTATGCTAAGACCTTGAAACGAGGTGGGCTACAAATTTGTAAAAAAATTCAAAATCAAACTAGCATTTAATCAAGAGCACCAATCCCTCTATGTATCTTGATGTTAATGGCATTGACTGTTGAACTCCTCTATCATGATTCTACTAAAAATGTAGCCATCGCTCAAACAAAATCTTGAATTTACATGCTAAGCATTTTTTTTATCTTATTTTAATGCTTAGAGGGTGAAATTGATGACAAGATCCCAATATAGGCATAGGTTTTGATGATATGTAGGTATTTGTTGTAGCATGAATTTTTTTGGATGCTAGAGGCCATCTAGGTCTTGTTTTTTATGTATTTTTGATTCAAAGATGATTGCACCCAATGTTATTTTGGTTATGTGTAAACTTACATGCTTTATAAATGAGAACTTTTGCTTATTTGTGTATAAATGGGTTTGGATTCATATGGATGCACATGAATATATGTGGTTTTTTTTTTAAATCTGAATATTTTGTGTGTTTTTGGTTGACAGTTTTTTGGTCTGATTTTTTTATCGATTCCTGGTCCAGGGGGTCTACCAATTCAATGACAGGCCCGGTTCAGATAACATTGCTTTAAACCCCCTTGAATAAGGTTCCACCAACATATCAAAAACTTGTCACCTTAAAAATAGAAAACACTTAAAGTCCACACCCTAATATTTGCTTGCTAAACAATCTTTTGTGTGTATAATATAGGCATCAATCTCTTAAGAATGGAGTAAAATGAAGGGCCACATGAGGTTCATAGTTTAGTGAATGCCAACATATTTGGGCTCCTAAACAACAATAATAACGGATTTTCCTTTTAAACCTCAAAATAATGTGAAATGGCTCATGTTCTTCAATTTTACCTCTTTAATTGAGCAATATCACTTCTTAGTTAAAGTCTCCCTATAAAAGTACACCTATTTCAGATTTTTTTAATTGGTCAATTTTTTTACTAAATCATATATCTGCAGATATATTCTGTATTAGCCTTTGATAACAACCTATCATCGATATAGTTTGTTTACAATAAAAAATGTGTGTAGTATGGACCCATGGAAAATTATTAAAATTATAACAATTCATCAACAACTATAAATATTTTATATTTATGTAATACGTTTCAAAATAATTTTGTTATGATATTAATATTTTTATAATTATATTATTTTTGTCCAAATATTTAGCAATGAACATGTCATGCCATGGTGTAAAGCTAATTGAGGCCCCAAATTTTCCTATATGGTTATCTCTAGCAATAAATATAATGCAAGATATGACATTTTCAAATTTATTCCATAGTCTATGCCACATTGCATGAACACATGTAGGCAAGAAAGCTATGACATTCCCTAATCTCTCATTGCTTTCTTAATAGAAGTTGTGACAAAATAGACTTAGTTTTAACCTCGGTTACCAATATGGGGAAACATGTACGAATTAGAAAAGCAACCCCCCAAAAAATGGAACCAGGGAAACACAGCGTTAAAAAATATTAAAAATATAAATATTTCAAAAATTAGCTTCCTTTTATAAATGGTACATTACATGAAATAAGGAATATAATTTCTAGAAGTTTTGTTGGTTTTTTACTATTGTCATTAATGTCAAATTAGTGTCTAAGCATCATTATCAAAGGTCTAATAGAACATTCAGCTGTTTGAGTGGGTCCCAGTGTTCATTTCCCTCACAGAAATGCAGTTTTTTGGAGGCTGAAACATGGGCCTTAAGAGGACAAACAAATCCAAAATGCCTTGCAGCATTCCCCCCTGGCATTTCTAAACCTTGAAACACCAGAGTAAAGGTTTCACCATGCTTCAAGCGCATTTGTTACACATTCCCTAGCATTTTAGGGGGGTCAAACAGCATAGTAATCATATGTTTGCTGCAACATAGGTTTGACCTTACACTAGGGTTTCTACACAAGACAGACTAACTTTAAAAGTTCTTACTTCAATACAATAAAATTAAAAGCCCATTTGATAATTTTTGTACAGAGATCTCTTTGTTTAAATTAAGAAATGAATCACACAAATATGAATTTAATTGTGGTCTACTGCTAATTCTCAAGGAGCAGCCTCTGCCTAACAATGAAGTTAGTAGATACTTCAATCTTGACAAAGCTGTTTTTTCATGTAATTGGCATCATTCACATGGAAACCAATAATCCAAAGTCAGTTGCACACTTACGTTTTGAACGAAAAATTTTCCTAGGTTACTAATGTCTCATAATTTATATAGCTGGTTGTTTTATGTGAAAAGCAGATGACTATCGGTGCTCATTTTTTGGGTTACTTGAATATACCAGCCTCAGGTAAGATTGACTAATTTTATCCATCTCTAACTTGGGAATTCTTAAAATCAACCTATGTTAACATAAAAATAATTCAAAATGGAAAAGATGTCGGTACCTGTCCTTGGCGAAGGTGATGAACCCGAGCCCGTAACATTCTTGAAAGTGTTTCAGATGCAAGTTGAAGAGGCATGTCTGGAGATAGGGCCTGAAGAATCACACAAAAGTTATGAGATTTAATAAAAAGATTAAAAAAACGACTCGTACGAAAATAATGTTCAGAAGAAAAAGATTTAGGTTTAGGATAACAAGAAGATGCATCCTCCCACCAAAGGAGCCTCCATGCCTGTGACATTGTAAACCAAAATTCAAATTGCCTAGGAAGCACAAGCAAGAAATATTAACTATTTCTGTGCATACTGCTAAAAAGAATTAATCATTTCAAAAACTAACAGATTTAGCATTGGGTCAGCATAGAAACAAGAAACTTATACCTGCTAACTGTTCATGAAGGATTTTAACCCGCAACAGCAAATATAGAGATTTCAGATTCTCAACATCATTGGGAAATGAGAAGGGAGAACATGTTTGAGAAGAAACAGATGGTAAAGAAGTTCTCAGTACAATGTACCAAGACTACTAGAGAAAGATCAAGGAGGGAAAAGGACAAGGCTCTAATATTAACTCATACGAGCCAAGATGCAAACAATATTTGAAGTATGCAGACTTTAATTTGGAGACGTGTATGTGTCATAGCCCCAAAAGTACCATGTTATATTTTGTCGTATAATGTATTTTGTCTTTTGTTAACTTACCCATGGTCAATGACACCATTGTTATATGATACCGATGTAGTTACTTTATTACATACAAGTGGGACATGATCTAAGTCACAAGGTTATTATTAAGACACCATTATGAATCCTTGATAGCAATTGATGATTAGTTCAGTAAACAATTGTGCCCTTTAACTGCCGTGTGTGTTGACATCTCTATGTTCCTGAAGAGTCTACCTATTTTGAATTGGGTAAGCATCATAAGACAACATCATTATGTACTGTATCTGACCACCATCTCTGTTGATCAGATGTACAATGTACATATGACTATCTGTTGAATGAAAGGCTTCAATGACATTTACTCTTTCTCCCGAATAATCTTCTAATTTTTATTTCTTTTGTTGATGATGATAGCTCACACACGTGCTTCTGCATAGCCTAAGTGTCAAGCATGCAGAAGATGTCCAAAATCCTTTTTGGGTACTTGCTCATGCTGAGTATGTGACTTTTATGATCTCTTTCCTAAGTCTAACTTAGGAAAAGCACATTGTTAGTTAATGTTGGCTATTGTTCAAAGGTTTTCCAGTGAAAAGTAAATTAATTTATTTTAGTGAGATAAATCTAATGTCTACCGTTGATCTCAAGTAAGGCTTAGGATCTAATCTTAGCCATTTATCACTTAGGAGATCAAGTTTTAAATCTAGCTCAATGAGAAATTATATAAAAGAAACCTAAGGGAGAGGTGAAAGCGACATTGATTTCAGTGGGAGAGGAATATCTCAAAAGGAGTGAGAGACTCAAGACTGAAGATAAAGAAAAGTGTGCAGCAAGGAGATTCTACTGAGAAAAATTCGAAGTGGCCAAGATCTTGGAGAGAGGAGGCTGAGATTTGTAACAAAGCAAAGACTTCTAGCTAGAAGTTATTGAGAAATCTATAGGGCAATGATTAGAGTGATTTTTCTTTTCGCTTGTGATGTTTTTTTACCTTTTCTTACTTCTTAGCTTCTTTACTTATTATTATGTTTGTATATCATCAAACAGCTACCAAAACAAGGAGAACAATAGTACACAAGAACACAAAATGTAGGCTGCAAGCCAGGCCCAAAACCTCTCCACATGAGAGGAAAACTCCTAAAATCTCTTCTCTTCTTATAGATTCTTCAATTGACGAATTCCAAGACCTCTAGACGAAGACCAATACCCTCCAAGACCAAGTCTAACCATTGATGAATTCCAAGATCTCTAGACGAAGACCAATACCCTCCAAGACCAAGTCTAACCATTGACGAATTCCAAGACCTCTAGACGAAGACCAATACCCTCCAAGACCAAGTCTAACCTTTCTAAGTGATGTGCTTCCCTTGTCCAAGTGAAACCCAGTCAAATCTATTCCAACAGCACAACTTCGGCCCCTAGCTTCAGAATTTCGTCCTCTACTACAAGTCTGAAATTGTCGAGCCCCTGCCACTGCTACTGCATCCACGCGTGTGAACCGAATTAGCCTTCCAAGGTCTACCAAAAACATTGCTTGCCTTGCTTCCTTGTCTAGGGCTAGTAGGAGACTTAATAGACCCTTCTTCCAGCATATAGAGAATTTCAACCTTGCAGTTGCAAACCCTAGCTTCTCTTCTTCGCACATGTGAGAGAGAATTAGCCCAAAAACAAATTGTCTTTGTCCTCTTCCTTCTTCGCTTGCCTTCTTGCTCTACTCCTTTGCTTGAATGAGTGAGTGATGAATGTGTCTCAAGGAGGTCGAGTTTCCTCCTCTATATAGGCTCTTCAAGGTGGACATGGCTCCTCAAAATAGGTCGACTTCCCAGCGGCCAGGCCGACTTGGTCTTGAAGGGTATTTTGACATTTTTAATGACAAATAATTTCCTTTACATGTTACAATCTACTTGATGGGGTCTTCAACTTATGACAATGACTCTTTTGACTTCTTGACCTAGGACGAACCCTAGAAGCACTCAATGGGTGCTTGACCTATAAAATAAAATACCTCGAGCATGAAACCCATGCTCCAAAAATAATAATAATAATTTTCTTTCATTTTACAATATACAAGAATCAAAAGTACATTTCATATTTATGAAGACCAAACCTAGTTACACATTTTTCAACGAACGCTTGCACAAGGGGGGCGTATGGCTTAGGCTTAGGTAAAAGGCAAGTTTCTTCCAATGCGCAGGGGGGCATACAGGGCTAGGAGAAAGGAGCTGATTTATGAGTTGGAGAAACCAAAATTCCAGAGACCGAGAATTTCTAATGAGCAGAATTTTTCAAGATGCCAAAATTTCTAGGGGCTGAAAATTCTGGTTTCTATTTCGCTGTATTTTCCGTGTATTCTCTGAGGGTCATTTTTCCTGATAAGGAGCTTTTAATTTTTCTGAGTAATGAAAGTGAAGGAGAATTTGGACAAAAAAATGTTTGTGTTTGTGATTGATTTTCTATTTAAGTTTCTGATGCAATTTATTTAAATTAAAATACCAGTGTATTTTTATTCAGCAGTGTTTTCAGAAAAATAATTTACTGAGTGAATATATTTTGTGGGCATAAAATAAATTGTTAGGAATTTAAACCAGAACTGGTATTATATAATTAACATGGTATCAAAGCAATAAATGCTTAGGAGAAGAAAGATCAATTTTGTCACAAGGGTTTCAGCAAAATAATTATCTTCTAGCAGTTATATATTTCAGGATTGAGTATTTGATATGGAGGTTGTGAGGATGGCCACAACCTATGTCATGTTTCGGGTTCAAGTTTGGATTTGATAATGATTAGATTAAGTTTGAGTTCGAACTCTTTTACGAGGTTCGTTCTATATATATATATAGATATATAATATATATATATTATATATATATATATCCTTTGAAATGAAATATAGCACAAAATAGTAAGATATCAACATCAATAAACATGAAAAATGTTATCATGGACTTGGGAATTGCACAGATAGATTACGAAATTGAGTTGTGACATAACATTATGAGTTTTGAACTATCGACTTGGCCAATGGCTATGAGGTTCGTCGAACCTCAGCCATATTAGGTTCGCTAAATTTCGAACCTGAAGGTTGAAGTTCTGCACACCTTGTGACATAAGCTACAAATGGGATGAGGTTTGAAGACCGGTTGGAGGGTGCATCCAACTACAATCTTTGGAATGAGAGGACAGCATTGTTGTTGATGGAGAATGTGATATGGGAGTTGAAGAACACAACTCACCTTTTCTATAGATGCAGCACAATTTGTTGCCCCATCACCAAAAGGACGCGAAGGCCAAGAGGATTATTCTGGATGAAGGATCATGTGATTTCTCATCTTTCTGGAAAGAAAATAACCAAGGAAATGTGGGAGACTGTAACAAATTTGTACCAGTAAAATAATCACAATAGGAAAATGGTATTGAGTGATAAGCTTATGAGTACCACGATGTTCAGATCAGTTACAGTGGTGTCTTATCTCACTAGAATTACATAGGGTCATGATGAGTTGGCTGCAGTTAGGGGAGGTCATGCCAGAAGAGGAGTTGGTGAGGACGGCCCCGAATGGCTTCACAAAGCCATGGGCTCCCTTTGTCAAGAGTATTGTGACAAGAGAGAAGCTTCCAGACTGGCAGACGTTGTGGGATGATTTCATCCAGGATGAGATCAGAAGGAAGCTCTCCATGGTGGCCAACAAGAAAGTGATGATGTGAACCTTGCAAGGGGAAGACCAACAAGAATTCTGGAGATGTTACCTTAGAAGCTAAAAACAAAGACATGATTAAAGTGATAGGGAGCAGAAAAGGGAACTTGTCTATGTCAAAGAGTCAGCCTTTACGTGCCTTGGTTCTGTTGAATTTTTGGTAGCTGAGGTTGGTATTCCCCAGCTACAAGTCAACCCATAAAAAGGAGGGAAAATTAAAATTTTAAATTTAAATTCAAATGGTCCGGTCGGGCCCAAGGTATAGGTCGGCCCAGCACAACGAGACATGCCCCCTTGGGCACCTCATGACCACTACAAATACAAACTCAATCTCCTTCATTTGGCACCAATTGCAGATCATCATCACAACATTTATTCTTATGTTCACATGTGCAAGAGAAGGAAGTCTTCTACAGTTTAACCAAGTTTTTGGAAATCGATTTGACCAGCATTGACTGAGATTCTTCTGATCTATTTGACCGAGTTCTAGGCAATGTTTGACTGCAGGTTTACCAGTTGCAGGAAAGTCAAATTTCGTCCTGTTCGAACATGGGTTGACTAGTTGCAGGAGGGCCAAATTTTGCACTGTTTGATAGCAGGTTGACCTGTTGTAGGAGGGCTGAATTTCGCCCTGTTTGACCGCAAGTTGACCAGTAGTAGGAGGGTCAGATTTTTCCCTGTTTGACCACAGGTTGACCAGTTGCAGGAGGGCCAAACTTCGCCCTGTTTGACTCGGTTTGATCTGGGTGGATTCTGTGGTCAGTTTCACCAAGTTTGATTGGGAAACCATATTGTACTTTTGCTGAATTGAACAGTTTCTCCAAAGAGAAGATTGTTGGGTTTTTCCCGAGTTTGGATTTTCCTAGGGTAAATTTGTCTCTCTTTTGTGCTTCGTTGTCTCTTTATGATCCTACTGTCATTATTGCATTACTGTTGAGATTTTCTATGTAGCTTAATGATGTATGTGACATAAGTGAAATTGTTTAAAGAAATTATTGGAAAGCAATTATCAGTTTAGAAGATCAGATAGTTTTGTTAGTTATGGCATAGGAGGGTCACTTGCACCACAAAGCCTTACATATATTGATAGAGATTCTCATTGGTCTTTTGGAGTTCAATGTTGAGAAGCAGGGTGTGTGCAAGGGTTTTGCAGAGTGCTAATGATGATAGCTCGGGCAGATGCTTCTGCATAGGCTAGGTGTCAAGCATGCAGAAGATGTCCAAAATCCTCTTTAGGTACTTGCTCATGTTGAGAAAGTGACCTTATGATCTATTTCCTAAGTTTAAGTTCCTAAGTTACCAGGATCCGGATCCGGATACGGATACGGATTCGGATACGGATACGGATACGGATACGGATTCGGATTCAGATTCGGATACGGATTCACCAGTTTTTTGAAAAGCCAGGATCCGGATACGTCAAGTACAAACAATATAAAATATTTTATAATTTTTAAAAATTAAATTTATATGAAAATAAAAAATAAAAATATAAAAATAGAAACATATATTACTTCTTAAATATATAGTTTTTATGTATAATATTTATAGAAATATTTGTTAGATAAATAATATCAGAATTAATATATTATTGATAAATATTAATTAAATTCATGTAAAATAAAAAAAAATTATATTTAAAATTTAAAATATAAAAACTTTTATATAATACTTTTAAAATAATTATTAATTTAATAATATTAAAATTAATGTATCATACTATTCAAACATTAATTACTATTATTATATTTAAAATAAATGACCATTAAAGTTACTTTATATTTAAATTAAATGACCATTAAAGTTACTTTATGGAACTTACTTTATGAATCTCACTTTTTTACACTTCAAATAAAAATAAAACTTAATTAGAATATCTAAACGGCCGTAGCTTATAATTTATAATATGGTCAACCAAAGAAAAGATTAATGAACTATCGCAGCCAACTCCCTTGTTAATTATTACCTACGCTGCTTTTTCTTTACATTATCACGTGATTTGTATGCTGACTTAGAATTTTGTGGTGACGTCAAAAAGTTTTAGACATGGATAGATGCTAAGCAGATCTGGGCGGATCCGAATCCGCATCCGTCTCTGATATGGGGATCCGTCGATCCAACCATTGGGGCTGATGGATCCGGTAACATATGTTTAACATAGGACAAGCACATCGATTAATTTATTAATTAATGTTGGCTATTTGGCTAAGGTTTTTAAATGACAAGTAAATTAATTACGAGATCATCACTTAGAAGTTAGGAGATATATTAGGATATCATCACTTAGGATATCTTAGGAGAAACTCAAGATTGAAGAGAAAAAAAAGTATGGAGCAAGGAGGTTCCGATCAGAAGAATTCGAAAAGGCCGAGACTTACAGCTAAAGCTTTGTGCAAGGGGGCAGACGACCTAGGTGAAGGGCTAGTTTCTTCCAATGTGCAGGGGATGTGTACAGGGCTACGATAAAGAAAGCTGATTTACAGGTTGGAGAAGCTGAGTTTATAGAAGCCAAAAATTTCTAAGGGACCGAATTTTTCAGAAGGCTGAAATTTTCAAGGGGCCTAAAATCCCAGTTCTATTTTGCAATATTTTCTGTGTATTCTATGAGGTCATTTTCGCTGTTAAGGAAGCCCATAATTTTCCTGAGTAATAAAAAATGAAGGAGAACTTGGAGAGAGAAATGTTTTCCTGTGTTTGTGGCTGATTTTCTATTTAAGTTTCCTCTGCAAATTATTCAAGTTAAAATACCATTGTACTTTTATTCAGCAGTTTTTACAGGAAATTAATCTGCTCAATGAATATATTTTCTGGGCATAAAATAAATTGCTAGGAATTTAAATAAGAAATGGTATTGGAAAATTAACATCTTTTAGTATCAATTCAAGTCATGTACACAAATATGTTTTCTTAATTAACTTTGATGCATTGTCATTACTGCAAAGCTGTAACTTCATATTGGATTCATGATCATGACCATCCACTGAGAAAATTTTGGTTTATTGGAGTGCTAAATTAATTAAATAGATTTATCAAGTTGATTCCAGGATTGAATTGCTTGGAAATGAAATTTTCAAGTTCCCTTTGAATTTTATGAGTTAACAAGTAATTGAGTTTGGCTCTATTACAAATGTTTCGAAAATTAAATCTAAAGTGCTTTTCATCCTTCACAATATTAGTCTCACAGATTTTGCAGATTATTTCATGCCAAGGTGTTTTAGCTTTGGAATTTGACAAGGGAGAATCCCAAATCAGTAAGTTGTGACAATTCAAAATTTCACAATGTCTCAGGTTTGCAGTTCGACAAGGGAGGATCCCAATCTCGCTGGTGATAGCAACCAAGCCAACATAGGCTTTTTGAAAACATGAAAATGCATGTTTGACCAATTGATAGCTCTTGGAACTAAGGAGATGAATCAAGGAGAAGGGCAAGACATTTACTATTTTAAGCAAGATAGAAGGCACATAACTTCAAGAACATTAGGAAACACTAAACATGGTTGCAAAACGCAGGAATAATTCAAGCGTGTGGTGATGATCTTTTCATTGCTTGTTTTCATTTGTTGATGCCTTTCTAGATATGATGATGCAGTAAATCATGTGTCCAAAAGGAAATCCCAGCAAGACAAGGGATCACAAAGTCCAATGTCAAGGGATTCAGCACAGATTACATCACATCAAGGAGTCACAACCTCTGATATTTGAAGGGAAAATATTTCTGTATGTAATTTGGAGATTGGTTTCCTGTGACTTCTGCTGATTCTTTATTTCCTGTTAGATTTCCAGCAAGTGTATTCTATTCTATGAGCTGTAAAATTCAATCTAAATTAATTTTTCAGTATGGAAATTGTAAGGGATTGATTTTACCTAGGATGCTAGAATAGAGATTTCAACTGCTAAATTCTCAACTCAATATTTAAATGCAAGTAACTCATTGATGACTAATCACCAGTGAACACTAGTCTATAAATATAACTTCTACAAGAAGAGTGCCTAAATATAGGAAATGAAAGACACAGATGGTTAATGGAGAGCGCAGTCGAAACAATATAAAGACTAGCATTTATCAATATATCTTTTGATGTCAATATGTTGTAAACATACAAAATTAGAGAAGGAAATGCACCAGGTCAAACAGCACCAACACACAAGATTTCTGTTTGCTTACAAATGAAATTGAATATCCCAATTTTAGGTCAACCAGCTACTGAGCAGAACGAACACAAAAAATTGCAATAGTGCAATGATTATATAAACTAAATTATGCTATACTATCAGTGCACATCTACATCAAAGTATCAGATTGTTAATGTGTATCCTCCTTTATGATGCATAATCAAGAAGTGAAAGAAGCCAAGTAATTTGCTAATACCTCTAGTACTTGGAGAGGATCTAAAGATTCTCCATGACAATGGAGCAGGCGTACGGCAGCCTTGTACATGGGTTCTTTGCCATCTCCAGGTTCCAGATACATGTCAAGTAACCTGGAACAAAGGTAACAACAGCTATTACATTCCTGAATTTCTAAACTGATAACTGTCATCCAAGACTCCTAAAACATCAAACTTACTGCATATAAGCATCAGGTCTACCAAGCTCTGCACAATACTGTTCTGCTGCTTCACTATCTTCCAGCTTCCTGAAGTTTGAAGGCATTGGAGGACATAGAACATATTTGAATAACATAATAATAGACTGAAAGATAAAATTCAACAAAGCAACCTCAAAAGTGATTACGATACTAACTGAGAATTTCTCCCTGGAACTTCTTTGCAATTTAAACAATGTGCAAGGCTAACACACATCCATCTGTTAAATCATATACCTACACATATAACTTGGATCTCTATTCATGCATTACAGTCTCAATGGATTTTGACTTACAAGGCTAGTATTTGAAGCACCAAGGTTTCTTCTCCAAGTTTCCGGTACAGTATTGCCTGTTGGATAATAAGAAAGAAAATGCTGAAGTTCCAAAATACATGCATCACATTCTCAAAAGGCCATAACATAAGTACCAAGCAAATAACTCATATGTTACATAGCACAAAGAAACCAACATAAGGGGTAAATATTGTACAGATATGAGAAAAATATGACTTAGCCTATAAACATTCAGTGCATTTCATCTCTATTGCCAATCAGACCTCCAAAACATTTTGAAAATCTGGATGTGGTTTGGCCATTTAAAGTTTTGGACAGAAAAGTTGTCTTTGATTATAACAAGAATACAAAGTACACAAAAATGGCCTTCACAGAGCAGAGCTTCATCTTGCCGCACAATCAAGGACGGCAGACATGTTGAATTGGGCTGTCATGTCAAAAGAAAACATGTACATCCTAATTAAAAAGCAAGGTAGCCAAGTTGCATTGGTGTGACTATATATGAGTGCAAGTGTGGATACATGGGGGGGTGCACCAGATTTGAAATCCAGGTGTGTTGGGCTATGTACAGGGATGGTTCATAACATATTATATATGTTGGTGTTACACCGATAATCTTGTCTTGGTGACACTCGTGACCATGTAGTGTTCATTATCCCATTGTGTTGGATTAATCATTAAATTAGTGTCCATCTTCTGTTAGGGTTGGGCTACTTAACACTTACGATAGATAATGTAATGAAGATTTTCACAGTTATTCATATTGTAACAATGAATTTTTGGAAAAGAACTGTGTTCGTGAATTTAGCTTGTCGCATTTTCACGCCCTTTCTCATCATCACCCTTCCTAGAAATCTTGTCTTCTTAAGACCCTTATTTCTTGAGCCCTTAGAATTCTGATCCTCAGCTCCTTAATAGAAGAAAAGCCCACCTAATGCAAGCCTTCAAAGCCAATGGATACACCACCTCTCAAATAAATAGAGTGTTTCATAATGCCAAAAACCCTAAACCTAAAGACTTGGAACCATCTCATTGCTTTACCTTAAAGGGACTACAGATCGGATTGCTAAGATTTTATCTAAGAAAAATATAAAAGTCATCTTTAAACCCTACAAAATCGTTAAACACTTACTCTGGTCAGCCAAGGATAATCAAACCCCTTTCAGTCGTCTCGTGTTTACCAGGTTCCCTATTCCTGCGGTAAATCCTACATTGCTCAAACTGGTTGATCCTTCTGTGCCCACCTCAAAGAGCACATAGCAGATACTGCCCATAATTGCATCTCGAAGTCAGTGATTGCCGAGCACTCATTTGAAACTCACATCTTAACCTGTTTTGATCAAGCTAAGATTTTAGCATCTGATCCTCATCATAATCCTCGAATCATTCGGGAAGCTCTCGAACTCGAAAAGCACCTTAACAATTTCAATAGGGAAGATGAAGCCTGCTATCGATCGCCTATCCCAATAATTCCTCTCTTTGGTTTGTCGCCCTTTTGTGTGCCCCCTTTATTCAAACCTAGTTAACTTTCTCTTCAATTTCAATTGTTAATCACTTTTCTATTTCCTTTTAACTATTGTATTTATTATATTTCTCCTTTTTGTTCCCTTTTTTATTATTGCTCTCAAAAAAATTAAAGAAAATGTAAATATTTAAATAAATAAATAAAATTTTAGTTCTACTGTCTAGATTCTAATTTTAATTGTTAATTTAAAATTTTTATTTTAATTCTACATTCTAATTTTAATTTATCAATTTTAAAGATTTTTAATCCTGAATTTCAATTCTCTATTTAAATATTTTTAACTTCATTATTATCTCTAATTCATTTTTTTGTTTTTAAATTAATTTAACTGTCAAGTCCCACTAGCACAACTAGTTGAGGATGGGCCTCGTCAGCAAGGCAACCCAAGATCAAACCTCATGGGGGGTGGTTGTGCCCTGTGTTAGGAGGGGGAGTGTTAAAATTGGCAACTAGGGCCAAACTCCACCTAGGTTATCTTATTTATGACAGCTCATATTTTTCTTGGATTCCTCTCTCCGAGAGGTGTAGGATTGATCTAAAGATCATCCGATTCCGAAATGTACAAATGAAGTTATGAATTTATTTTGATTGTGATCAAATTATCTAGGTCGACCTCTTCTATATGTCGGCTCACCTAATCCAATAGTCACGTCTCTTGACCCCCACCAATTAGTATATATAGAGGTACTTTCTCCCTCACTCAAAACACGTTCAAGAAGAGCATCAAAACGTTAAGAACACCTCTGCATTTGAAGTGCGGATCTGAGGCAAGGATGAGGAGAGGACAGCCAAGTTTAGGGGAGGTTCTTCTCTGCATTTTGGTGCGGATTTCTCTGTGGAGAAAGTCGCAGCTAGAAGGTACCTAAAGAGAAGACTTGTGGGCAGTTTGTGGCATGTCTCCCTTGCTAAACAAAACCACAGATCAGAGGAAAGGTTAAAGGGTTTTCTGTGCTTAATTACAGTGTTTGGGTATTCTGTTTTGGGCCGCAGGTGATGATGTTACAGCAGCACGCGTGGAGGTTTGTTGAGAGGCCGAGAGACCTAGTAAGGGTCCTCTCACCTAGCCGCAGCTCCTAAGGAGGCACCGCAGCCCAGACTGAAGGTGTAAACCCTTGTCTAAGTGTCAAACTCTTTGCTGTAACAAATCCGAGATTTGTAGGGTGCCTTGAGGTGGTTTCTTAGGGACATACAACAGCAGATTGGAAGCCTAGAAGGACAGCAAAGGGTGACAAGGGAACACAGTGATTGGAGGACTGTTGTGGTAGATTTTTACAGGGTTTTTGGATGCCCTAACCTGAGATAAATAGCTACAGCGGTAAAGCACAGAAATCATGACAAGGAGGCAACAGCAAGGTGGTTGTAGATGACTCCTTGGTAATGTTTTGATTCATAGATCAATCAGCATGGAGGATAGGAGCTTATAAAAAGGAGGCCGCAATGGAAGAAGGATTTTCTATGACAGTTATGGCTGGGAAGGAGAGTGAGTTCTCAGACGTGATAAAGGGAAGGAAGCCGCATCAATTTATGTAGTGGGCTGCTGTAGGTTTCAGTTGAAGCCCTAACCTGTAATCAAAACTCAGTCCATGAACAACAGTGACAGGTATTCAGAATTGCAGTCTTCAGTCCTTGGTGCCAGAATTGCAATTTCATCGAGTCAACTTCATGATTAAGATCTTTGATGTCAGATCTCCTATTTGGCAAGTCAGTATTGACTTTAAATCATTGTACTCTATCTCTCTCTCTCTGCTGAACTATCGAAGAATATATAAGACGAATTGATCAAGGGTTTCCCCACATTGGGGTTTGTCCCTGGCTGGTGCCACATCTTGTGTCCTCTTGTCTTGGCTTGTCTTCTACTGTTTATGTTTATGTCATATCTGCATTTTACTATCATGTTGATGTGATTGCTAATCTGGATATGGATATTGGGTTTATAGAGAAGTTGAAATAAAAATGCTCTAAAGCATAGAACATACCATTGTTTCCTAAATTTTACATGGTATCAGAGCTCAGGTGAGGACAAGCCCAAGCATAAGAAATTGTAAACACCAAGAAGCATCTGAGGAATTCCATTGACTTGAATTAAACCTTCAGCCCTCCGTGGTAAATCTGAGTTCAAGAATGACAAATCTGTGACATTCTCTTAAGGTCATGGGCACCAATCTAGGAACTACTCGATTATCACGAGCAAAGGTTGGATGTCATCAAAGATCTCTGAGCATTTGAAGCCAAGTTGTTAAAGGGTATATTGAAGTCAATCCAGTCTGAGCATGAGCACTGGATCTTTGCTGAGAACAGTCATATTCTACTCTAGGCATATACCCTTTGTAGGGTTCATTGACAACTCGGAATATAAGTCTCACCCTTGACTATCCTTTGCAACATACATTCTGGGAAATCTTTCAGATCAAGGAGCAATATTGGATCAATGACCGAATTGCTCTAACTATTGCAGCAGTCTCTTGGGGATATATGTATATCAACACATCTATCAGTCATAATCCAACAGTTGAGCAAAAGTCTGCGAAGACACTATGGGAGATGTATTGATCGCTTAAGGCAATATGCCCTTTCTTCTTAATACCAACTCTAAGGTTTTGAGTGACCTTGCCCTGAGCTTGATCTGAATGTTGATCTCTAATGATGATGTAATTCTGGTAAAGTTTGATTGGTGATCTTCAAGAAGGTACCTCAGCCCAGTAAACCCTGACAGCTATATACATCCGTCTGAAAACAATTCTGGGCTATATATTATTGTTGTTGGTAAGAAAGGCAGCCCGTACTCTGTGCTAAGGGTTCAGTGCATTAATTTGAAGTTAAAAGTCCAGCACTCAGAACTTTTCTATTTTGAAATATGACTCTTGGTTGATAGATCTATTTTGAAATACTGAAATTATTCAAAGCTCAGTTTAGAATGAAACATCTCCATGAGCAAAGTCGAAGGGCAGAGGTATCAGCTTGATGGAAAGTCAGTTTGAAATCATCCACTGAATTAAGCCAGTTTTTTCTGGAGATATAGATTTGGGTTGAAAATTGGCTGCTTGCAGAAGTTATCACAGCAACATGATCGCAGAATGTTGCAGTGACCTTGTCAGAGGCTGTATCATTCAGATCAAGGATAGACCTTGCTTCACAGGATAAACAGAATAGGGCAATGTTATACTATTATCTGACGGATAATGCTAAGAAGCCTTGTTTGTATGGACCATGATGATTACCTACCGTATTGGGTAATGTTGGGGTCATCCTGAAAGTATGTAGATCTGTAGCTATCAAGGACAGTATATTGTGCAGTAAAGTTTCTTGTTTATATGATATCAATGGCGCTATCACAGCTCAACATCATTTATGTTCTCTTGTCAGCCCAACATTTTGTATGATATCATTACAAGAATAGTAGCGACAGTGTCATATTATAGGCACAGCATGTTGATGCCTGTGCGATCATTGGAAAGACTATCCGTTGAATCATCATCTTCTATGAAGAGGCTATAGATATATTCAAGTAATGAAACTGAATCACCTTTGACTCTGATAAGAGGTGCTGCAACTGAAGCTTTGTTGAGATTATTTCAGAATGGTCTTTGTTGAAATAATCTCAAAGCAAGATGTCGTCTCCTGCTTAAAGAAGAACCTTGTCAATTCTTCAGAATGTTCCTATCTGACCGATATGGGGAGAGCTCAGAAGATTAATCAAAACTAGGCTCCAGTGGGAGCTATAAAATCTCAGGAGTTATAACTGGCTGAAGACAGACTGATGAATACAATTTGAATTAGAAGGAGCTATGATACAACTACCAATAACATCTGTCATCTGTCCAACAGATGTTAACCCTCTCCTTTATCAAAGTAAGAGGGAGCTTTTCTTAAGGTGCAGACCCTCTCACTCAAATGTAAGAGGGAGTTGGCTTCTGAATTTGAGATGAAGGACCTAGAGGGAGTTGGCTTCTAAATTTGAGATGAAGGACCTAGGTCTGATGCACTACTTCCTAGGGTTGGACATCCACCGTCCAAATCTTTCCAATATCTTTACAACATATTTTCCTGGAGATAGGAAACTTTCTCCTGGCTTTTGCTAGTACAAGCCTGTGACTACCCCGTTGGAACTTAACTTCAAGAAGTTATAGTGCTGAATTGGGAAATGCTTCTGAGTATCGCCAACTCGTAGGAGCACTTATGTTCTTGGTGAACTCTCAATTTGCAGTTAATACGTTGAGCCTCATCATTTACATTGGATTGGTGCCAAGAATCTTCTGAGATATCTTCGAGGCAAATCACTCATGGACTGAGATACACTGTCGTAGATGTGAGGCTGCATGGTTATTCGGATGTTGATTGGGTCGGTAATGAGGAGGATCGCAAGAGCACTTCTGGGTGTTGTTTCTCTTTGGGTTCTGCTTCGATATCCTTGATGAGCAGGTAGCAGAAGTTGGTTGCCTTGAGCACTGCTGAGGCCGAATACATAGCTATGAGTATGGCCTCCTGTAAAGTTGTCTGGTTGAGGAAGCTCTTCATTGAGCTGTTTGAAAATGTGATGGATACCACCGTGATCCTCTGAGACAACCAGAGTGGGATCCGGTTATCAGAGAATCTCGTACTTCATGATCGCTCCAAGCACATAGATATCAGGTACCACTCTATCCGGGATATGCTACAACAAGGAGCAATAAGGCTCCATCACATTGGGACATTCTGACAAAGCCCCTCAGAAAGGTCAAATTCTTGGCTTTCCGAGAACAACTAGGTGATCCAGGTGGATATTGGTGGCCACTCGCCAATTCGACTTGGACACCCACAATTGTTTCTTTCAGTTTTTCAATTTCCTTAATTGTAGCATAGTTACTATTTTTAGCATTTTTTCGGGTCCTGAACTTCCGGAGCCGTTTTGAGGCCCTAAACAACGTTTTTTGGGAAAATTGGGAGCAACATGGGTCCAACCGATGTTGCTCTTCCCAAAGTTGTAATCCTCGAATAGATCTTTCTAACGAGGTATTGTGCGTGTCAAACGGAAATCATATGCCAAAGTTATGACTCCAGGAAGTTGATGTACCAATTTACACAAACTAACTCAGTGCAGAGGCATGTAGCCGCCACATCTCTTCTCAGAGATAAACTTACCATCGCCCTAGCTAGTTTATTTCCATTTCTGTTTGTAAGCGTATTTATGTATTTTACAGTAATGAAATGAAGTATTATTTTTGCTGCATCTCTATATGTATGGTTATATTTGTAATTTGTTGCGAACCTGTTTAAAATTGGATCAGTATTATCAGAGCGGTCTGCTCTTTCTCTGTCTTTCTTTGCATGTCCCCAACGAGGTCAGGATATAAGGAGTTAGGGCTTGAACTGGTCAAACCTTTGCAAGACCAGCCTCGCAAATCCCAACGACCTTCCATGGCGGATGAAAAGAAACACGAGGGGCAGGAGATCCTATCAAAATCTTGCTCGAAGAGGCCCTCGAGTGACAAAGGAACGCGATGATGGACAACTTTGCCCAGATCCTTCAGCGGCTACCCAGGGGCGACACATCTACTTCCAGCAGCTACTTTGGAAGCACCACACCCTTTAAGGTACAAGTTAACTTTGACATTCCCATATTTGAGGGTCAGATAGATGCAAACGCTGCAAACGCCGTAGATAAATGGTTAAATCTGCTATAAGGGTATTTTTCTGTTCATGATTTTTCCAGCCAGGAAAAGATTACTTTCGCTCTTCTCAAAGCCACCCCCCCATGTCAAGGACTGGTGGGAAAGCTATTGTGAGCAAAAGGATGAAAGTACAGCCTCACTGTTTTCAGCCGCACCCACTTGGAATTCATTCTGGACTGCCATCAAGGGGCAGTACTACCCTGTCGGAAGCTATGAGAATCAATACATAAAGTGGACCACGCTACAGCAAGGAAGGGACCAAGACATGCCGAAGTTTACCAATATTTTCCATACCATTCGCACAAAGTTGGGTATTAAGGATTCAGAGCAGCGTTTGGTACTCAAATATTGCGGTTGTCTGCATAGGTACATCCAAGACAAAAAAGAATTCCTGAACATCTCCTTGCTCGGCACGGCATACCGATATGTCGTCAAGATCGAGCAAAAGTTTAAACAGAAGAAACGAGACTTTGGATCAGCAAATCCGAAGCAAGGGAAAGGTGCCCCCAAACCGCAGAACAAAGGACAGAGCCAAGGCGGGGCATCCCAAGACAACCCGCCAAAGATGCAAGCAAAGAACAATGCTGCGAAGCTGAAAAAGGACACAAGAAAGTGGTGTGAGTTCCATAAGAGCTCCACTCACAACACAAGCGAGTGTCGAGCCAAGCAGTCACTGGTGGCCGAGCTAAAGGTTTCAGAATCAGATGCATGCTTCGACTCTGAGTCAGAACCCGACAAGGGGAATGACAAAGGGAAGCAGATTATCGATGCAGAGCCTAACGCAATCGCCACCACCACAAAGGTCCAGAAGAAGGAACCCGAAGATCCAGAGGAGGAGGAGCGCCTCTTCCACTCACAGATGTGGGTAAAGGGCTCCCTGCTACAGTTCATTGACGACAGCAGGAGCCAAAAGAACCACATTTCGGTAGAGGTTGTGAAGCGGCTAGGCTTACCGACCACAGCACATCCACAACTGTACACCATTGGGTGGCTTCACCAAGGCCGGGATCTTCGCGTGAGCCAGTAGTGTCGCCTTCCATACAACATCAAGCCCTTCATGGATGAGGTATTGTTCTTGATGTTTGTGATGTATTATTAGGCCAACCATACTTGTGGAAGCAACATTTTGTGTATGAATCAAGGCCTTGTGTTGTTATTGTTACTTTGGGAAATAAGTTGTACAGGATACTGGAGGTAGCACCGTCTACTGCCAAAACAATGCAGTAAGCTTGTTTCCAAAACCGGGAAATTTGTTTTCCTGATGATACGTCCTCAAGGAAAGAAGAAGATGGTGGCCACGACCTCCACACAGGGCCCCTCCGCACGACAACTACAGATGGACAAACTCGTGGAGGAGTACGAGGACATCTTCACCTCCCCCGCAAGGGTTCCTCTATGCTGTCAGGTCAAGCACTCCATTGATCTGACCCCAGGTGCATCACTGCCCAATGGACCAATTTACCAATGCTTCGTTCTGGAGAACGATGAAATCAAGAGGCAGATTCAGGAGCTGCTGCAGAAAGGTCACATCTGTCCAAATTCATCACCCTGTGGGAGCCCAATCGTGTTGGTATAGAGGAAGGATGGGACTTGGAGACTTTGTATTGACTATTGGGCGCTGAACAAGATCACTATCCGAAATAGGTACCCGATCCCACGGATTGATGACCTCCTGGACCAACTGAAGGGAGCAAAATATTTCCACAAGATCAACTTGAAATCAGGATATCACTAGATACCAATCGAACCCTCCAATGTGTGGAAGACTGCCTTCAAAGTTAGGGAGGGCCTTTTCAAATGGCTGGCTATGCCTTTCGGGTTGACGAATGCTCCTGCAACCTTTATGAGGCTGATGGATGACATCTTGTGGCCATTGACCAACTCATTTGTAATGGTATACTTGGATGACATCCTGATCTTCAGCCAGAGTTGGGAAGACCACCTCCACCACATCCGACAGGTTCCCAAACACTGCAGCAACACAAGTTATGTGCCAATTTGGAGAAATGCACTTTTGGCATGACCTAGGTTCAGTATCTGGGATACATTATTGATGGACGGGGGGTGCATGTGGATCCAGCTAAGATCCAAGTCATTTGGGATTGGCCATTTTCAACCACTCTAACAGAGCTTCACAGCTTTCTGGGTCTTCCCAACTTCTACCGCAGGTTCGTGTTGGGATTTTCTCATATCACTTGGCCCTTGAGTCAAGTCACCAAGGGAGGAGCAAAAGAAAAATTCTTTTGGCCTGAATCTCAACAGAAGACATTCACAGAGTTGAAACGTTGCCTCTGCTTGGCACTAGTGCTTGCATTACCAGACTTGCAACAACCATTTGAAGTCGAGACAAATGCCTCTGACTATGCTATTGGGGCACTGCTTATTCAACACGGGCATCCAGTCGCATATCACAGTGAGACACTTTCAAACACAGTCCGGAAGTATCCCACTTATGACAGAGCTGTATTCCGTTATGCAGGCCCGACGACAATGGAAGCATTACATTTTGGGGAAGGAAACGGTCATCCAAACAGACCACCAACCCCTACAGTTCATATAGACCCAAGGGAAATTGCAGAATGATCGCCATTAGAAGTGGTCCACATACCTGCAACAGTTCCATTTCAATATCAAGTATAAGAAGGGCAGCACCAATAATGTTGCAAATTGCCTCAATCGACCACCAATCATGGCTTTAACCACCCTGCTCGACTCTTGTGGGCACAAGACTTCTGATTGGCCACTTCTCTACAAAAGCGACCCAGAATTCGGCCACACATACCAGACACTCTTGGAGGATCAGCATGTTCCAGATTTTCACCTCTAGGATACCCTGTTATGCCACCTGGGTCACCTTTGTGTTTCTTCAAGCGAGTGTGCCAAGATAATTTGGGAAGCACACTACAGTCGGGCTGCTGCGCATTTCGGGGTCCAGAAAAAGATGGCAGTACCGTAGAAGTATTTCTATTGGCCGAATCTTCAACAGGATGTCGGCAGGTACATCAGATCATGCACTGCCTGTGCCATTGTCAAACCAACCATCAAGAAGCAAGGCCTCTATACCCCGCTACCTACCCCTAGTCGACCTTGGGAATCCATCTCCATGGATTACATGTCGGGCCTTCCTTCTACTAAGCATGAAAACGACTGTGTTTTTGTGGTCTTCGACAGGTTTTCGAAGATGGCCATTATGGCGGCCTGCAAGAAGAATATCATAGCAGAAGCCACTGCTAAACTCTTCTTTGAACGAGTGTGGGTACACTTTGGGATTCCACAGTCTATCATCTCAGATTGGGACAGCAGGTTCCTTAGTACATTTTGGTCCAGTCTCTGGTCGATGCTGGACACCAAACTAACTAAGTCCACAGCCTTCCATCCCCAAACTGATGGACAGACAGAGGTTGTCAACAGGATGATCATACACATTCTGCGCATGTACAACTCAAAGCATCCACGCACATGGGATGAAAGCCTCCTCTATGTTCAACACAGCTATAATCGGGCTCTCCACAGCTCGACTAGCCACAACCCTTTTCAGGTGAGCTTGGGATTCCAACCACTATGTCCCATTGATGTGGCAGATTCAACTCATGTCCAGTCCGAAACAGATAAGGCAAACAACTTCATTGAGCACATCCAACATATTCGCCAGCAGGTCCATGACATTCTGGAGAAATCAAATGCTAAGTACAAATAGCGACATGATCAACATCGAGTGCCACACAAGTTTCAGGTGGGCCACAAAGTTTGGTTGCATTTGCAAAAGAAACGCCTTACCAGAGCCTATCGGAAACTCAGACCACTCCGATATGGTCCTTACACCATTACCAAGGCTGTGGGAGACAATGCATTTGAGCTCACCATTCCCCCATTCCTTGGCCTGCACCCAATGTTTAATGTGGACCACCTTCGGCCATACTTTCCACCATTACTAGAAACATCCGACATTGCAGAACAACTCACACCCACAGAGTTAAATCTAGATTGCATGGAACAAGTTGCAATTGATCGGATCATGGACACACAGATCAAGCACACTCACCAACAAAAAATCCAACTTGTATCGAGTTGTCAAAGTAGACCAACTCCTTCACCAGGGCAAGTGGCTCACTAGGGACCAAGTTCAGCAAAAGTTTCCTCATCTCATGGAGGAACTCAACGCAATGGGGATCGTTGCTTCCTAAGGGGGGGGGAATGATCCAAGTGGATATTGGTGGCCACCAGCGAATTCCACTTGGACCCCCACCATTGTTTCTTTCAACTTTTCAGTTTCCTTAATTATAACACAGTTTCCTATTTTTAGCAATTTTTCAGGTACTGATCTGAATTGGATCCATAAAGAATGATTAACAGAGTCATGGTTGTACCAAGTCGGAACAAACTTCAAAGAATTTAAAACAGCGATCAAAAACACCTCTAAACCAGTGGCAATGGCAGCCAGCATGGAACGACGAGGACCTCAGTCAAAGCGCGCTGACCGAGGCCAATGGACACTGCACAGGAGGCAAAATTAGCCCCTGGGAGGCCCGGATCAGGAAACAGAGGGAGTTTTTGATGCGCGATTAGCACTCATTGGGCGAAAACCCTCAAAATGGAGAAGCCCCGAGCACTCTGTCGCGTGGGAGCCAGGAAAACTGTGGGACAAAAGGTTAAGCGCTAAAAGCAGTACCCACTCCAAAACCGGCGGTATTGATCAGGGGCATCCGTGGGCAGTAAGAAGTTTTGATGAAAAAGGAGCAATTCCACTCAACACCCGACGCGTGGTAAGCGGAGGAGAGAGAAAACCACCGCTCATCGCGCGCTAACAATCAAGCTAGTCAACCGCGCGGAACGAGCGAATGGTGTCGGATCTAGGGGCTCCAGATCTAACAGCTGAGATCACGCTCGATGGAGAAGATGGAATTGACGGCGGGTTAAGCCGCAATTTAGAAAAACTTGAGGTCCGCTTTGACCGCCAAGGTGGCGGAAGACTCATTCCATTACGTAACCGAAGAATTGAACCGACGAAGCAGGTTGGCACAGTTCGCAGGAGGACAAGTGGCCATCCCTGTGAGTCTGATGATGATGCCGAAAACAGGGAACTCCAAGCGCAGCTGCAAGCAGGGGGTCCGATGGAGGCGGAAGAGGAAGCAAATCGCCATGAGCTCGAATGGCTTTAAAGCCATGTACAGAAAGAGGACAGAGGGCATGAGACAGGAACCGAAAGACAGAACACTAAAGACAGGAGACAGAGAAGAGAAGAACCAGTAAGGCAAAAAGCAGAAAGAGGACAGAGGGCCAAGCTGACCAAAGGCAGCGTCAAGCACCAGAGAGATTGGGAGACTCAAGCCATCCCTGAGAGGATCTGTCAGACCAGAGAGGTCAAAGAGCTGGCAAAGAAAAGAGTATGTGTACTCTAATGATTTGGGGAATCCAAGAACCACCCTGCCAAGGCAATCTGTTTCAGGAGACTCATATTGAGCTCCTTCATTGTAATTCTCTACTTCAAGACACAATAAAAAGAAGGCCACCATTGAGAGCTGGATCAGAGATGTAGCCCTGGAGGATAGGGTGAACTCCTTATTAATTTCTTGTGTTCTTGTATTTGCTTACTGTATTTCTTTGTTGTTTTCCATTTCAAGTGTCTGTGTATTTGCAATCTGATCGATCCGTTGCTTAAATAACATAGACACACACCAGCACATGAGTCTGTAGTACCTTCATTTAATAATTCTTAACTAAGGTCACTCATAGGGTGATTATCAGATCAAGTGGTATCAAAGCTTTAGGCTGTAAGGTTAGACAAGCTTGTGCTGGTTTAGCTGTTGAATGCTCACTAGATCAAAGTTCAAATTAAGAGAAGGAGAGTTGGTCGAAACTAATCCTGAAATTGGAAGAGTCTATCCTCGGAAGACAATGTCAGAGGAGGTTCTGTGGGGCCAAACCCTCAATTCATAGAGAGTTTCCTAGCTATAAAGTCTATGGTAGAATAAATGTATAGGGAATTTAAAAAGCATAAGCATGAAGATTCATCAGGTTCTAAACAAGATAAAGAAGAAGGTGAATCTCATTCCCATGACCACTCAAAAGGAAAAGGGAAAGAGGAAAACTTTCTCACACCTCCTAATAGCCATGTGCATAATAAGAAAGCATCTTTGATCAAGCTACATGTTAAATTTGACTTGCCTATATATGATGGAGAGTTAAATGCTGAAAATTTTAACAATTGGATTAGACAAATTGATGTGTATTACAGAGTACAAAACATCGATTCAGACAAGAGCAAAATTCAGCTAGCAAGACTACGCCTAGGAGGAACTGCCTTGGTTTGGTGGGAAGGCAGAACCCAAGCTGACATGAAAAGACATGGTAAGACTATCTCTGTCTGGAGTGAATTTGTTTATGCCATCAAGAAGCAATTCTATCCATTGGCCTACATGCAACAAGCCATGATGAGTTGGCAAACTCTTCGGCAGTTGAAAGGGCAAAATGTGCAAGGGTACACTCAAGAATTTAGAAAGAGAGCATTGATTCTAGGGATCTCATTAGACTCACCAGAGACTCTTTTGAAGTACATTGGTGGTCTACACAGCTACATGAGGCATACCATCCTCATCTTTAATCCCACTAGTATAGATGAGGTATCTGTACAAGCTACTCATCTAGAGGCTAGAGGAAAGAATGGAAATCTAAAAGTTGGGGGACCATCCCAACCCTCTGCAAGCAAGAGCAAGGAGAAAAGAAAGCAAAAGTAGAAAGCAAGGAAGGCGAACACTACACAGAAAAGCAAAGCTTCATGCACTCACTGTAAAAAGGATGGGCATGATGATGAGCATCGCTGGATTCTGCATCCACCGCTGAGACCTAAGAAGTCCAAGGGCAAGAAGAAGAAGATTGTTGCAGCTATTCAGAAAAATTTGGGGTCAGACTCGGGAGATGAAACAATCATTGCAGCCACAGGTGTAAAAGGTACGAATTTTGAAGCATCTACTAGTAATTATGCTCAATCTGTTATTGATGAAGAACATGAGAGAAAAAGACATGAGCTTTTCCATATTCGAGTTGTTTCCAAACATCAAAAGATTGATACTTTGTTTGATAGTGGCTCACAAGTAAATTTAATTTCTGAAGCAACTGTAAAAAATTGGGATTAGCAACTACACCTCACAAAAAACCCTACCCATTAGGATGGTTGAATGATAAAGCACAACTACAAGTGACTAGACAGTGCAAACTCAAGTTTTCTTTTGGGTCAGCTTTTGTAGATGAGGTTGAGTTAGACATAATTCCTTTGGATATATGTGGAATTGTTTTAGGGAGTCCTTACTTTAATGATAGAAAAACCATTTTCTATAGAGCTGAGAACAAGTATCATGGAATTGAATACTTTGTAAGAGCTCACAAACTCAAGAATAAGTATGCTCTCATAAACTCAGGGCAGATGAAAAGAATGATAAATTCATGCAAACAATTCTTACTAATGGTTGTAAGGGTAAAGAAACCTGATAAAACCAATGTATTTGAGGGCTGTAATGCTAAGCAGCAGGCTGATATAGAAAAGATTGTTTCAGAGTATGATGCTTTGTTTCAAGAACCTAAAGGTCTGCCACCCAAAAAGGAAATAGTACATGATATTATTTTGCAGCGAGATGTTCCATTGCCTAACATTGGAATGTATAGGTTGTCTGCTTTAAAGAATGCTGAAATCAAGAAGCAGGTGCAGGAGTTGCTCAAGAAGGGTTTATTAGGCCTAGCACATCACCATGTGGGTCACCAATCGTTTTGTTGAGAAAGAAAGATGGCTCGTGGAGAATGTGCATTGACTACCGAGCACTGAATAAGATAACAATCAAAAATCATTATCCCCTCTCTCGCATAGATGATCTTTTAGATCAACTGAAGGAAGTTATTTATTTCGCCAAGCTGGACTTGCACAGTGGATACCGTCAGGTCAGAGTTGCAGAGAAAGATGCATGGAAAATTGCTTTCAAAACAAAGCAGGGATTGTATGAGTGGCTGGTTATGCCTTTTGGCTTGACCAATGGCCCTACTACTTTCATGAGATTAATGAATGATGTACTCAGACCTTTTCTTGATGATTTTGTTATTGGATATCTAGATGACATTCTAATTTCTAGTAAAACGTGGGAAGAACACTTAAAGCATGTTGAGCAAACATTAGATGTTTTGTAAAGAGAAAAACTTTATGTTAAACTCTCAAAATGTGAATTTGGCAAAACATCTCTAAATTATTTGGGTCATTTAGTAAGGGGTGGTGAGTTGAAAATAGATCCCTCTAAAGTGGCAGTCATTGTAAACTGGCCTAAACCCAAGTTTGCTACAAAAGTGAGAAGCTTCTTAGGAGCAGCACAATATTGGAGGAAGTTCATCTCTAAATTTTCATCAATTGCAGCTCCCTTACATGCTTTGACAGGATTGAACAAGGTGTTTCAGTGGGGAGGCAAACATCAGAAAGCCTTCAACACCTTGAAAGAAAAGATTAGAACAGCACCTGTACTAGCACTGCCTGATCTACAAAGACCATTTGAGATCCAAACAGATCCCAATGACTATGCCACGGGAGCAGTGTTGACACAGCACGGTAAACCCATATGTTATCATTATGAGATTTTTAATTCTGCAATAGTTAACTATCCTACATATGATAAAGAATTGTATGCTTTAGTTCAGAGTGTGAAAAAGTGGAAACATTACTTAATGGGCAAAGAGACAGTAATACATATTGATCATCAACCACTTCAATATCTACACTCTCAAACTAAGTTGCAGTAATCAAGACATTATAGATGGATGTGTTTTCTACAACAATTTCATTTAGTCGTCAGATATAAAAAGGGCATACACAATAAAGTTGCAGACATGTTATCTAGACCCATTATAAATGCATCTACTATACTTAAGCATAATTCTGTGTTACATGAGAGTTACATTGAACAATATGTTCAAGATATAGATTTTAAAGATGTATATGCAACTTTGAGTCAAGGCAAATGGGTAGAAGAATTGGATTATCATGTAAAGGAATGACTCTTATACCATTATGGGAAACTCTGCATTCCACAAACTGAGAGAGTAAAGATAATTAGAGAAGCACATACTTCTATGATATCAGGTCACTTTGGGGTAAGTAAAACTGTTGCACAACTGCAAAGATTTTGTTATTGGGCAAAAATGAATGAGACAGTTTCTAGATATGTAAGAGGGTGTACTATGTGTGCTAAAAGCAAGCCCAGCAACAGAAAACTAGGCTTTTACACTCCATTACCAGTACCTTCTCACCCTTGGGAAAGTGTTTCCATGGATTTTGTTGGAGGACTGCCTAAATCTATGAAAGGTCATGATTATCTATATGTTGTTGTGGCTAAGTTTAGCAAAATGTGTATTTTGATACCTTGTAGTAAACAGATTACAGCTGAATAGACTGCAAAATTGTTCTTTGAACATGTATGGGTTCATTTTGGATTACCCACTTCCATTGTATCTTATCGAGATACCTGCTTTGTGGGGAAGTTTTGGTCAAGTCTGTGGGAACTGATGGACACCAAATTGAAGAAAAGCATAGCTTTTCATCCACAAACAGATGGCCAGACAGAAGTAGTAAACAAGGCAGTGATCCAGTTACTGAGAGGATATTGCAACAAACATCCTAAACTTTGGTATGAACACTTGCGTTATGTGCAGCATTCTTGCAACAGAGCTAAACACTCTTCTACACAGAGATCTCCTTTTGAGACCTATTTTGGTTTCACACCAAGGTCTCTTTTGGATTTTGTCTTTGGTAAAGATACCATGGTTGATGGACATAGTGATTTGGATAAGGCAACTAGGTTCATTGAAAAATCCAAGAGATCCACCAGGAAGTATAGGAACAACTAGAAAAGAGCCAAGCTAAGTATAAGGCTAGGCATGACAAGCATCGGATGGAGCACAATTTTCAAGTTGGAGACCAAGTCTGGCTGTACATCAACAAGGACAGGATGCAAGGTGAAGGTAGAAAGCTAAAGCCTATTAGGTATGGACCTTTTAGGATACTTGAGAAGATTTGTGAAAATGATTTTCGCCTTGATCTACCAGCTTACATGCACATCTACTCAGTCGTAAATGCAAATTGCTTGAGATTATTTGAACCTTCAATGATTGAGGACCCTGAAGAGCAGAGTCAATTGCCTTCTATTGATGACCTACTACCTGAATATCATAATGAGTTGTAGGAAGACATAGTGTTGGATAGGAAGGTGAGGACAACACGTAGGGGAGATGTTGAATACCTCAGGATTGGGCTCAAAGGTTCGAAGCCAAACAGTGCAAAGTGGATTGAGATTGGACAAGTGAGAAAGAAATACCCTCACTTAGTCGATGCTTAAAAACCAACTTTTGGTGGTCCAAAAGCTTTTTCAGTGGGAAGGTCGTGACCTGAATTGGATCCATAGAAGACTGTCAAAGAACCATAATTGTATCAGGTAAGAAAAAATCTCTAAAGAATCCAAAACAATGATAAAAAAACACCCCTGAACCAATGGAAATGGAAGCCAATGTGGAACGACAAGGACCTTGGTCAAAGCGCATTGACCGAGGCCCATGGAGACTGCGCAGGAGCTCAAATTAGCCCCTGGGAGCCCTGGATCAGGAAAAGGAGGTGGAATTTGTCATGTAGCACTAAGGGCGAACAGGACCGTGAAGGAAAAGCCCGAGCACTCGGACGCATGGGAAGCCGGAGAATCATGGGTGGAAAGGAAAAATTTTTGAAAGTACAAAGGCAGGACCTGTGCTCTAGAAACCGGTGGTATTGATCGAGGTGCCCACAAACGGTAAGAGGTTTTAGACGAGAGCATAGCAATTCCATTCATTGATCGACACATGGCAAGCGAAAGTGAGAGAAAACCACCGTTGATCACGTGCTATCGGTCGAGCAAGTCAATTGCGTGAAATGTGTGTATGGAGTCAGATCTGGAGGCCCCAAATCGAACGGTTGAGATCACACCCGATGGAGGAAGCAGAATCAACAAGGGAATACGCCACGTTTTAGAAAGATTTCGAATCCGTTTAACTACCACGGTGGAGGAAGAACCCATCCACGACGTAACTGAAGAAATGAACCGACGAAGAAAGCTGGCACCGTTTAGAGGAGGACATGTGGCCACTCCCTGAGCGTTCATGATGATGCCGAACAAGGAACTCCAAGCACAGCTGCAGAAGGTGAATCGACAGAGGTGGAAGAGGAACTAAACAGGCATTGGAACGAATGGCTAAGGCCATGAACAGAGAAAGAAGAAGACAGTTAGTTAGATAGTCAGTTGAAGTCCAAGAGACGAAGACAGAGAGACTAGAATCCCAAGAGGAGGACAGAACACAAAGAACAGTAAAGCGCAACAGAAGAGATAGAGGGCCGAGCTGACCAGAGGCAGCATCGAGCACCGGAGAGCTTGAAGATTCAAGCCATCCCATAGAGGATCTGTCTAGACCGAGCACCACATTTGGGTCTTTCCACTGTAGGCCAAAAGGTCACAAAGCTGGTAGGAAGAAGAAGAGTCTGTGCACTCCAGTGGCTTGGGGAATCTAAGAACCACCCTGCTAAGCAAAACCTGCTCTAGGAGAACTCACATTGAGTCCCTATATTGTAATTCTCTTCTTAAGACACAATAAAACAAGGCCACCACTGAAGTTGGACCGGAGATGTAGCCCTGGATAATAGGGTGAACTCCTTATTAATTTCTTGTGTCTTTATGTTTTCTTACTGTATTTCTCTGCTGTCTTTCCATTTTATTGTTTGTGTATTGGCAATATGATCGATCTGTTACTTCAATAACACAGAACACACACCAGCACATGAGTCTGTAATACCTTTAAACAATAAATCTTTAAATGATGTCACTCATAGGGTGAATATCAGATCAATTCACCTGCACTTTGAATGGATTGTTCTCTATTTCTTTGCATTTGCAATTTCTGCTACACTTTATCTCTGTGTGCCTACTGTTTGTCAAATTTAAAATTTGATCTCCTCTTGCCTATATACACACCTTCAAAACATAACTCTGTTCTAAGTTTCTCAAAGAATTCTTACATGCAGAATTTCGTTGTTCTACTCTGATACCAAATGATGCAGTATAAGCCACACATATCCACAGTATGCATATACAATGCATGTCACATACATCCCAAGTCTAAACCTTCACAAGTCAAACCTTCACAAGTCAAGGTTTAATTCTCCTTCAATAAATTCCATGTGGAAAGATTTCATTTAACTATCCCAAGTCTAAACTTTATAGACATTTGAGCGGAATCTTATAAATCCTTCCATAATATTTAGACCTTGGCTAAAACTCAGACTTAGACCTTCATTAATTAATCCCGACATTGACCGTAATACATTTATTCCACTTATTTATATTATAATTCCCATATAATAGAAATATTTCATAACCACACTTAAACCTTACCTTTCCGCCATTCCACAAACATTTGCACCTATATCGATGCTCTCTTTAGCGCATTCAACCTCCACTGTCGATCTCATTCCTTAATCCGATGGTTATTGCATCACCCGATCGCTAACTAGCTTGGTCGATCTCCACCGTTGATCAATCCCGTTCGATCCAACGACTATCGCGCAATCTCGTATGAAATCGTGCACGACCAATATCAGGTCGAAAGCACTCGATAAAAGTAGTTTTGTTGTGCTATGCGTCACCCGCTAAGGGTAATCGCGTGAAATTGTAGAATACCACTTACAACTTTTAGGGCGCGCGAGAAACTGCTTACCGCCTACGAAGACCGCTCCACTATTCTGCACGTGTTTTTAATCTCCGCCATTCATCTTCTTGAATTTATCTTGCGCAAATTAATCTTAGCCATCTATCTCACATAATCTCATCCATTGATCTCACTGATCCAACAGTTCCTGTGCACTGTTACGTTCTTTTGTTTCTTACAGTGTAATAGCCCATTCGTTCGGCTTTCTGCCTATGTATTTGTTCTCACCTTCCGGTCTTCACTTGTTTTGATCTCGATCTCCGCTCTATTACTTCATTTCTTCGTGCCTTTACTTTTCCTTCATAAATCTTTAAGTTTTAGGAAACCTTATAGTTATACGTTCACTATAACATTGAAGGTTTTCTCCAATATTGTCTGTGTGTAAACCCATGACACTCTTGTTTGTCTTCTTCTCTGATTTTGCACACCTACAAACCTATGTTATGCATAATTACTCTAATTCACACACAATTTATCATTCGATTACTCAATACAATCCACTCATACTCAGAAATCGAGTTATTTGTATTAATAAACAAACATTTACACAAGACTTTCTTTCTCGACCTGATCTTCTATATTAGTGGCCTTTCCTTTCCTTCCCGTAGGCTTACAGTCAACCCTATATAATCTCTAAACTTTAATTCTCACTCTAACTAACTGACTCTATGCCTTTTTGGCTTACATTTATACAAAAGGTTTTGTTAAGCAATTTTGGTTCAGATCCTTAATCTACTGAACTAAATCCCGAATATCCTCTAAGTCCACTTTTGACTCCATTAATCCCTAAGAATCCTCTCTAGTTCCACAAACCATGAAACCAATTTCTAATCTAAGATTTACAATTGATTTCCAAATCTCTCAATCCTCACTAATCACTCAACATCACTCATGTTCTCCTACATTCGAGAGCATTTACAGATATCCTCACAATATCTAATTAATTATTATTCCAATCACTCAAAACATTAATAATTACACTAATTTGATAGATAGGAATCCAACTTACTTGAAAACACAAGGCCCCCTAAGTTAACTAGAATATAATGAAATTGTTGAGCTTAATGCTCCTACATCAAAAGGCAATAACATGGGATTGCAAATCATAATTCTTGTGCAATATGTAGTAGATGAATTCCACAGTTCTCACTTTCAGCAAAGACTATTATTAACAACATGACACATTTACAAGTGGTGACAACAACAAATTTCAGTATTCTAGTAAGAATGGAAGCTTAGAGGTAGCACTTCAAATCAACCATGCAAAGGAACTTAAACTAATTGATCTTAACATATTGTGAGAATTAGATCCAATGTGTGGTTTCCATTTTAAGCATTAGGTATTGTCATTCGAGCTTCATATGTAAAAGCAACTGATTAGGAAGTGACCATAGTCCAGAAAATTTAGGAATATAGCAACAGAAGCAGAGGGTTTCTAAATTGGAGGATGGTTAAACCAACACCTTTTGCCACAGCCAAAAAGTACAGTTAGATTCAACAAACCTCTCTAGATAAGGTCTGATCTCTACTTCCATAATCTCATGCTGTTGTTGTAGATTAATTTACCACATAGCCTCTGAAATTCATAGTGTTCATACAGTCAAACGACATTCAATGTGATAACATCAATCCCAGTGAGGCAAGTTCCCATATTAATTTTTAAGACAACCAAATGTCATGTTGCCAGGTCAATGCACATATGGTCTTACGTCCCATTATAGCGAGTCTGGATAAACTAATTATATGACATCATGAAAAGTCGTCAATTTCTCAAACAACCTCTAGCACCCATATGAAACCCAGAGTGAGGATCACTGCAAATTATTAAAGTTTGTCACATGGTACAAAATTAGTGAATGCAATGGACAGCTAAATTAATCGACTGTTTAATTGTACCTCAAACTTCCCTTAAGAAATTCGACATTAGCAATTCAACCACTAGAGAAAACCATGAGTAAACCCTCCATCAATTCACACCCATAACAGTTCTTCATAGTATTTATATCAACACTGGTAAGTTCTATACTAGTAGGTGCTATTACAATAAGTCCATCTGTTTTACCTAAATTAGAAATTGCGACTATTGGAAACAAATGCTAACACTAATTTCCATAAAACAATTCCTTAAGACCACTTCAGACAGACCATTCAGCTAATGTAAACAGCAGCAAAGGCGGATACATTGTATAGTATTTGACAGCCTTAATAACCTTTCCATCACTAACAACATATCAGATGAATCTACAACTCACCGTTGTTATTATTTGCAAGGTCCACTTTATCAATGTCAAATGAAAACTCACTAACCTTTTTAGCAAACCAATTCTAGGTTATAAATGTGAGCATTGTCAATGTTATTTACCTGGGGCACTACACCCGTTGTAAGTACACACCAACTGCTAGGCCAAACCCATTCCAGACTGAACAACTAGTGCATTTAATAAAGATGTATCACCCACTAAGCACTAAATCAGATGTGTTTTCATATTTAACATATGTTGCACTTTTCTGGAAATTTCAATTGGATGATTCCATCAACACAACCACCAAGCTTGTTTCAGATTGCCTGCCTAGAATATAATTAGCCTATAATTGCAATTTACTCCCTATTACTAAATCTATCCAGGTGCATTTCAACAATATCTTCAATCCTCAGAGAGGGTTGCACCCAAAGATGGCCTACTACACTGAGAACTTCTTGGAGTTGAGAGACGGTCTCCTTGTTCAACCCCAATATACTTTTCACCATTGGATGCATGCTCTTCGCATTCCTCTAGACCAGTTTAGAGTAGGTTCTCATAGACTTCAGGTAGAGATAGACCACCGCATAGATAGACCAGATAGAATCTACCAAGTATGTCATCTATAGGAAGTGGAGATTGAGGTGCACTTATTCTTGGATGCCCTGTCTACTGCGAGATCGGAGGAAGGTTTCATTGCTTGTTTAGAGATTCTCAGACCCTCACTAACTTTTTCAAGTTATATATGTGAGCATTGTCATTGCAATTTACCTGGGGGCACTGCCTCCGTTGCAAATACATACCAACTGCTAGGCCAAACCCATTTGAGAGTTACCAACTCGTGCATTTAACAAATATGTTTTACCCACTAAATACTAAATCAGATGTGTTTTCATATTGAACATACAATGCACTCTTCTGAAAATTTCACTTGATGATTCATCGACACAGCCACCAAACCTATTTCAAACTGCCTACCTAGTGTATAATTACCAAATTCACCCCTGCACTTCATTAATTGCAATTTACTCTCTATTACTAAATCTTGCCAGGTCCATTTCAACAATATCGTTACAGAGGGTGTTATTTGTGGTTGAGTATGTCACAACACCAATATCAAACTCTTTTGAAGATCAACTACAACATTCTATTGGCTTTGTCGAGTGTGCATTCCTTGCATAGTGCATCCATGATGGTGGCATATGCAATCATATCAGAGACATGACCTCTATCTTTCATTTGTTTGAATAATTTTATCACCTCCTTCAGGTTACCCACTCTATAGAGTCCATTAATCAGTATGGTGTATGTGATAACGGTAGGGCTCTGACCCTGGCCTTGCATTTCATAGAAGATCTGTTGACCTTCGTTTGTCTTGTTATGCTTGCAAAGCCCATCTATTAATGTATTTTACCTAACTAGATTAGGCCTACAACCTTTCTATGGCATCTCTCGAAGAAGTTCCCTTGCCTTCTCCACATTAACCATGCAGCAAAATCCATTTATAAGAGCATTCCACCTGATTTCATCAGGTGGACTTCCTATTTGAACCATAACATCTAATAACCCGAGAGCTTCCTGAATCTTGCCTTCTTTGCAAAGACCATAAATAACAGTATTGTATGTCATAACAGTTGGATTGCACCCTTCATTTAGCATCCCATGGAGCACTTTGGTGACCTTCTACCATTGTATTTCATACATAAACTATCCATAAGTGCATTTTATGTAACAACGTTAGGGTATATGTTTTTGTTGGACATTTCATAGAAAAGCTTCTTCGCCTGCTATAACTTGCCTTAGATAAACCATCAATAAGTGCACGGTATGTGACAACATCAGGGCATATGTTTCTCTCTCAGACATTTCAGAGACAAGCTTCCTTGCCTCGACCAACTTGCCTTCCTCACATAAACCATTAATAAGCACATTATAGGTTTCTCCTCGGACATTTCAAAGACAAGCTTCCTTGCATCGACCAACTTGCCTTCCTTACATAAACCGTTAATAATCCCATTGTAGGTTTCTCCTTGGACATTTGAGAGACAAGCTTCCTTGCCTCGACCAACTAGCCTTCCTTACATAAACCATTATGTTCTGTCCTGCTTCAAACTTTGCATCTCAAGGAAAATAATTTTCAACTACGCATGGATTTGTTGAACCCCCAGATTTGGATCTTGCATCGGTGTTTCATGCAGTCTCATTGCAATCTCTAATGCCTCCACTTGAGTTGTTATCTTCTGTTGTGATAGCGCAACCCTTAGGTGTGGCAGGAGCAAAACCACAAACCACTCGCGATGATGTCCATCTGTTAGGTTCATATTAGCTTCGTGGATCTTACACTTCAACCTTTGATCTAATTCCCAAGGTGTCTCACCTAGTTGCATCACGATTTCCTTGAACCCCACAATTGATTGTGCCTCAGACTTAGGCCTACTGAATTCTCTATTCAGTTTTTTCTGGATGTTTGCCACTCCAGAATTTTGGTTATCATTAGAGTTACACTTGATATACCAGGTTAGCGCATGATCCTGCAGAGCACTAATCAATGTCGCTTTCTTCATGTGATCATCTGTAACACTCTGAGCTTCCCATATGGATTTCAAAACGAACCAGAATTGGTCCAGGTCCTCATTTCCCAAGCCTTTAAACAAAGGAAACTTCACTGAATTTTCCATAAGCGTTAACCCATTAAAGAGCACTTCGTTGTATGGCCCGTTTATCCCAATGAACTACGGTGGAGGTAGAGGAGGTACGGGTGAAGTCGCAGGTGATGGTGGTGAATTTGGAGGTGGTGTGGGTGGGGGTGGCAGTTGTGGGAATCATTGTATTATTAATTGAATATCACTTTATAGAGAAGCCTGCACTACTCCCTCTTCGTCACCTCGCGGAGGTGAAATCAATGGACTACATTCAGGACCCTTTCTTCTTTCGTTCTTGTAAGTTTTTCTACTTCGCGTAGCTCCAAACATCAAGGTAGATGCATAACCCATTTTTCACACGATAACATTTTAATCTAGGTATTAAAATATTTCAAGTACTTACCTTGCGGACCTTTGAAAAAGCGTCGCTTTGCCTCGTTGTAGCTGAGTGAGGTGTTGACCGTGAATTCAGTCACAAATCCTCTTATGGCGCAGTTGAGACAATGATCGATAGTGCGGGCGATCTTTTCCTCATATGCTTCCAATTTCTGTACTAGCTTCAGGTACAAACAATAGGACCGTCAAGTCTCCACCTTCCTTGGCTATTTGCTAGCTTCATGATCCACTCGTATAGCTCAACTGAAAAGGAACAGAAAAATATTTCATGGATCTTTGTATATAGGTATCTGTCCAACCACTATTCCTTTGTCAGTCACGGGTTTCTATCTCCTATGCTGCGAATTCATGGATCTTCCTATCCAACCAGTCTCCGATCTATTTCTTAGTTGGATTCTAGTGATACAACATCACACATCTCTCATGCAGATTCCAGTCCTGACAACGGAACCATTTTTTGGCTTATGGGGGCCTGACCCAAGTTCAACGTTAATTATCAAAACAAATCCCTACACTATTGATCCTTTCAGCATCAGCCCGCTGAGCGCAGACTGAAGTCTCACCCAAAGCAGTATGGGAGGATGTTGGAACCAAGTTTCACACCCTGAGATGGTTGTGATCTCATTTTATTCCATCAATTCATGCCTTCGTGCAAGTTACTTATATCTAGGGCTTGTAAGACTAGCCCGTTATTCTGTCCTTCAGTATCTTCGCGAAAGGGTATGCTTGACCTTTGCGCAACCCTAACCTATGGCTCAAGTACTTTCGCGCTACTCTAGCAGCGTACCGTGCAGATATACAAACTAGTATAAGTGACTTACTTATCGCATTAAGCAATCATAGTTAGCACCGCGTAAACAGATGTTCTTACTTGCGTTCACTTAACCAACGTAATTACATACATTCGCACATCATATAGCATTATAAAATAAATTCATACATAACATGTCAAGATGTATTAACAGGAAAAAAGACACAGAATTTGCATAATACTTCTCTTTATTGATATCTTTTAAGTGATTACAGACTCTATCCACCCTGTGCACATAGCTACAGGGGTCCACGCACTCAACTGCAGACTTCAAACCTAGGCCTCTGTGCACTCAGCTGTAGAGCCTCTACCTATGCTACGACCCAAAACGTAGACTTCTTACTTCAAAGCTATGAAAATCTTACTCAAAACCCATTACTCTAAAACTACTTAGAGCTTAGCTCTTTTTATACAATCCCATGGTCTACGGACCATGGATAGATCCCTTACATCCGACTTTACTTTACAAAAACAAGGGCGGACAACCCTTTATGACTCATGACACCTTCGCACTCCGCGACTACAAAATGCGGAGTCTTTACAAGTTTATTACAAAATTTGACCCATACATGGGCTTTTAGCCCCAAAACTATCCTTGGGGGATCTGTTCCCAACAAAGACTACTTGGGAATGTATGGGAAATCTAAAGTTACAGTGGTCTCCAATTCAGCTACACACGGCGAACCAACAAAAAATAAATCCAATAGGTCACTTGCATGGAGTAACTGTAGATATTGAAAGCTCAAGAGAAGTGGTTGATTTCGAAGTTATCGAGATCATTGATGATAGTAATCCATACGCAACATTGTTCGGGATTGATTGGGAATTTGACATGAATGCAATCATTAACTTAAAGAAGCGAAGCATGGTATTTTAAAATAACGAGCTTTGAGTGATTGTCCCGTTGGATCCAACTAAAGGTGCGCGATGCACAGAACCGAATTGTGACTATTATGAATATGAAGACATTGAGCACATATATAAGTTAACTACGCGAAATGAAGATTGGATCAATCCCACTGCAGATGGAAGGATCAGCTAGGAGAAGGACTGTTCCTTCCAATCAGATTCAGGCAAGGAGTTATAAAATTGGTAGAATCAGTTGCATGAGGTCTCTACGATGTGATTTAATCAGCTTACAAAGTTGCTACGATGTGTATCTATTGAGGTACACAAGTTACCTTATTATGATGGCTTGGATGATGTCAATATATTTCTTGACAATTTTAAAAAGGATGTACCAGAGGAACATTGGTTCCAGGCCTTAGATCTAGCATTGAGATCTACGCTTGCAAGATGGTGGGGTACGCACAAGGATAATTTTGCTGACTAGAAGGAATATCGTAAAATTATGCGATTAAGATTTGGCTTGCGAACACCTGACTCACTGAAAAATACACAGGGAAGGATGATCCACGCGAACATATCGCGAAATGGACTTAGACATGGGGTGAGATACCTCAACCTGAGTGGGTGCATATCTTTATTCATACCCTGGATATTATCCCAAAGAACTGGTATTTAAAGACGTAGCTGCGACACGGGACCGCTGATTGGGATGAAATGAAAGAAAGTTTCTTACTGACATTAAGTTTCGATGATGGATTCAAATGCATCAATGAATTTCTTCAGGAAACCAAAGCAAAAACCTTATGAGTTCCCATAGAGCCTATGACATGGGTACAGCCTGACTGGATTACGTGGCTACAACATGCTTCAGAATGTTACAATGTCACGACAGAGGAAGGTGATGAGGATCCGTGGAATATTAATATCCCTAAATCATAGCGAAAGTGTGAAGTTGGTGGACCTATGTCATAGATCCCTGATATTTCACAACTTTTTCACACAAAATAGGTAAACATTGGTTCAAAATCATAACCAAAATTTGCAAACATTAGTGACTATTGTGATGAAGATATAGTTGATAAGGTCACTGAATTATTACATGAATATCAGGATTTATTTCCAACTAAGTTCTCTAACTTGAAAGGGATAGTAGGATATTTTGGTATGATAAAGATCAATCTTAAACCTAATGCGAAGCCAGTTAAGAAATGCCCATATCGTTTAAATCCCAAATACAAGGAAAAGGTAAGGTAGGAACTTGATAAGATGCTCACGGATAGAAAAATTAAGCCCATAGAAGAATACAAATGGGTCAGTCCTATGGTGGTCCAAGAGAAGAAAACGAAGGGTGATATCAAGATCTGCGTAGATCTATGGAAGTTAAATGATGCATGCGTACATGATCCATTCCCTGCATCGTTTATAGATGAAGTTCTCGAGAATATTTGCGAACACGAAACTTATTCATTTAATGATGGATTCTTGGGATACCACCAAATTAAGATTGTGCTGGGGGATAGAAGTAAGACTACCTTTTCTATAGAATGGGGGTCATTCCAATATACAGTCATACCTTTTGGACTAAAAATTATCCTGCTATTTTCTCAAGGGTGGTTGTCGCAGCATTCAAGGAATTCATCAATGAGTTTTTAGAATTCTACTTCGACGGTTGGATAGCATTTGGGATGGTCAAGAAACATGTCTCTAGTCTACGCCTGATGTTAGATACATGTAGGAAGTATCATATATCCGTGAAATTGAATAAATGCATTTTTTGTGTACCTTATGGAATATTATTAGGCCATGTTGTCTATAAGAAGGGATTGATCATAGAACCTGCTAATATCATCATAATTATCAATCTGGAGCCCCCTAGGAACATAAAGCAACTACGTGCGACATTGGGTCATACTAGGTACTATAGGAAGTTTATTAAGGCATGTGTTGAAAATAATACTGAGAGGGGGGGTGAATCAGTATTATCTAGTTCTTTTACCAAATCTTCCTTATTTACACTTTGAATTATTTTTGCATATCAGTACCATAAAATAATGACCATGAACAAGAAAAACAGACAGTCACATCAAAGAACACCAGATATAAGGTGGAAACCCAATGTGGGTGAAAACCACCTGCTGCAATATGTCTCTATCTTCTTTCAAATTAGAAACTATTTTTACAATGGTCTTGTACTGGTGCAGTCCTTTACCAGTACGCAGGCTGCAACCTGCAGAGAGCTACAACTCTCTCTCGTTTTCCAGTCTCTCCTGGAAGGGAGATACAACCCCCTAATTCTTTTCAAGGACTACTTTTCATGAATTTTCAAACTGGATCCATATACATCAAATGATCATCAAGTACATGTAGATTTCACAGTCAACAGTAGTAACCAGATCAACAACACAGAACTAAACCCAGAACACCTTATCAACATAAAAATTCAGTCAACAGATAGTCATGAGACAGATACGCAGCTTTCCTTTCTTTGGCCTGCGTCGCTACGCACTTCACCCTCTTCTTCTCTGCGTATACCTGCAGAGTTCCTTCTGCTGCACTGCATGACCACACACTGCTTCTTCTACTGCGCTGCGTACAGTACGCACCCAAATGCACTATCGCGCCGTGTATTGCCACAGTAGGCACGCACCCAAAAAGACTATCGCGCCGCGTACGTTTACTGTGTGTACGCACCTGAACCACTGCCGCTCTGCGTACCCACGCACTGCGCCCTCGTTGCCTCTGCGTACCCACGCACTGTGCCTTTGTCGCCCCTACGTACCTACGCACTTATCCTTCTTCTGCTCTGCGTGCCCACGCACTTGCACCGTTAATCACCTGCGTACCTCTGAATAGGGCCGAAATACAGTCAGATGCTCAGATCTGATCTTGCGCTCGAGAGATCACCCTTCACAGATTCGATTTCAACTTCTCTTTTATAGATCAAGCTTTTAAACCGAGAACCCAATATTTCAGATCTTAAGATATTCAACCCAAAAGCATGTTCAAGCCAAATGATCTCCTTTGCTTTATATAGGCAAGCTCTTCCTCAAATCATGGATCAATACCACGAGCCAAAACCATAATAACACAATACCGTCGGCTAAATAC
>APFE030783594.1:0-10425 GCA_000404065.3 Pinus taeda
ATAAGGGAAGAATATATCTAAGTACAAATTCCAAGTTTAAGTTTAAGATACTCAAGGAATTACATGACTCACCGTCAGCTGGACACGTAGGATTCTTTAAGACTTACTACAATGCACGTCAATCCTTCTTTTGGAAGGGAATGAATCGTGAAATTCAGAAGTATGTAGCAGAGTGTGACACATGTCAAAGGAATAAAAGTGAAAATATTACGACACCATATTACTTCACCCCTTAAACATTCCAAATCAGAAGTGGGAAGAAATCTCAATGGACTTTATCGAAGGATTACCAGTATCTGAAGGCAAGGACAAGATTTTCGTAGTAGTCGACAGACTCACCAAATATGCTCACTTTATGGCAATAAAGAAGTCATACGCAGCAAAAGAAATCGCTGAAATATTTTGCAAAAATATATATAAGTTGCATGGGTTTCCAAAAGTCATTGTAAGTGATAGAGATGCCAAGTTCAAAGGTAATTTTTGGAAGGAATTGTTCAACCATGTAGGAACTTACTTAAATATGAGTTCCGCTTATCACCCGCAAACAGATGGCCAAACAGAAGTTGTCAATAAATGTTTGGAAGCCTACCTACGTTGCTACGCTACAGAAAAACAAAATAAATGGGCTCAATGGTTACACCTTGCTGAATGGTGGTATAACTCCACCTATCATACATCAGCGAAAATGACGCCATTTCAAGCCCTATATGGATATGAACCCCCGAAATGGAAAGACCTAGCTATGGTCCAAACAAATCTACCTGCTGTTAAAGATCAACTAGAAGAAACCCAGAAAATCGTCCAAATATTAAAAGAAAATCTAAATAATGCAAAGAATCGTATGAAGCAACAAGCAGACCGTAACAGAACCGAAAGAGAGTTTGAAGTTGGAGAATGGGTATTTGTTAAGCTCCAACCATACAAACAATTATCCTTAAAACAGAAAGGAAAAAACAAATTGGCACCAAAGTTTTATGGACCTTATTAGATCAACAAAAAGATTAGCCAAGTTGCATATGGGTTAAGCCTTCCAGAGACAAGTCGTGTTCACAATGTCTTCCACGCATCTTGCCTTAAAAGGGCCCTAGGTAACAATCAAACAGCGCAAACAACACTTCCATCCCTAGATGATGAGGGAAGAGTCATTTTAGAACCAGAAGGTATTTTGTCTACTAGAGAAAGAAAGCTTCGTTATCGTACTATCAAGGAATACCTGATCAAGTGGAAGGACTTGCCCGAAGAAGAAGCTTCTTGGGAGAATGAAGCATTTTGTCAACAACATCCGTCGTTACGTATGCTTTGAGGACAAAGCATTCTTTCAAGAGGAAGGCAATGTTATGTAAAAATTAGTTAATTTTAGGTTTAGTTAGCTGAAAGGGCACGATCATAAGATCATGCCCTTTCCCAAAGGGTGCCGTGGCGGTATATAAGCCAGGCAACCCAGTGTAAATCAACATCATCTATCTGTATTCATTTAATAAAAGTATTTTATATATATATTTCTCTTCATCTGGAATTTTTACATTCCACTATGCTAGAAAATCAACAAAGTTTAGGTGACGAATATCCAAAATATTTGAAATAATATAAAGAAATCCATGTGGATAAAATAATATAATGAAAAATGTATGAGAGATTATAAGATCATAGAATATAATAGGATGAATGATTGCAGATGAGGGCTCCATATAAATACCCAAGTGGGGGTGTCTTTTATTAAAATATTTCCTCTTGATAAGACATGTCTTTTCATTATTCAATTATTACTTATTTATATTTATTTCTATATATTTATGTTTATTGCATACTAGTGAGATTCCATAGCCACATTTAGATGACTCTGAGTAAGAAACTAATGACATCATGGGACACAACAAATAACCTTTGCTACTCAATTGTCAATGCTTGATAAAAAGAATAAAAGAGGCAATAACCATTTTGGTATCTCAGACCATAATTATATATCTCTTATAAGTTATAACTTATCATGATATTATATGATAAGTATTTTTGGTCATAATTCTGTTACATAATTTTTGCAGGTATATTATTGGGTTAGCTGGACCTCCTGGTGCAGGAAAGTCCACTGTAGCAAATGAAGTGGTTTGTCGTTTGAATGCCTTGTGGCATCAAAAGACTCAGGGAATGGATAATCAGATAGAGCCAGCCAATGTTGCTGTGACTGTTCCAATGGATGGATTCCATCTATATCGTTCACAGCTTGATATGATGGAGGTCAGTTAGCATTGCATGTCTCATGTTTGCAAACAAAGGTCCACTGTCTTGGGACTTGAAATTCTTCTAGGTTTCCTGGAATATTGTCAAACTGTAATCTGGCTGAGAAGTGATCTTTTGAGGCAATTTTCAGTGGAAATAATGTCTAAGCTCACCATATCTACATGATCTTAGATTTTTACATGTAAAATTCCAGGACCCGAAGGAAGCTCATGCAAGAAGAGGAGGTAAGACAAGCCTTCCATATTTATGTATAGAGCTATGGTGGGGCAAATTAGACCCACAGTTGCCTTGTAGGAAGGATGCTCAGGGTCATCCTGGTGACTATGGTTCTGCTTGTTTTGGTCCTGACAAACTGACAACAGATCATTCTTGGTAACGATTTCAGCTCCATGGACATTTGATCCAGCACATCTTCTCTCAAGGCTCACAGCACTGAGGAGGCAGGTATTTTGAATTAAGATTCTATGCTGATCATTAAATTGATATTGTTTGTTTTGGCTTTGCTTTTCAAATGGATCTTTAAATTTCAAAATATTACTGTGCTACATTCAGTTTTCTATTTGAACATTAACAAATAACAAATATTATTCCTTTGTTTAGCTTATGATCCAAGTGGCGTGTGTATGTGCAATTTCAGTGAACAATTATAGCAACGAGGAAGATATTAATGTGTCTATTCCTGCACTTTTATACCACATACGGTAGTTGATCTTGAAATATAACACTAAATATTTTGATTACTGGAGTCATTTCTCAGATATGGAATGTTTCTATCTCAGGGATCTGTATATATGCCATCATTTGATCATGGAGTAGGAGATCCAGTGGAGGATGACATTTTTGTGAGTCCCTTGTAAGTGGCTTAACTTAACATTGCTTCTTCATTAACGTTGTATTCATTAACTTAATGTCTTTGAGGAGACATGAACTCACACACAACTGAAATTTCATAACTTTCACTTCCTATCAATGGTCTTGACTAGCATTGTTTGAGTGAGTTGTATTGAAGCCAAATGAAGTATGCTGTACTGCAAATGAACTTGTTTTGCAGCAATGCAAATAAATGACCTTTGCTTTTGTCTTCTTGCCAATAGATGAATGCAATAAATTAGAGGCTAAAACAAAATTGGCTTCAAAAGTATATCTAATTTATATTTTTCCTAACTCCTTAGGCAGATTTAGCATTGCCAAGCTAGCAAATATGTGTTTCTAATTTTGATTCTTTCTTTTTTATTTATTATTATTAATTTTGTTTGCACATATATCTTTGTTATATGACAAATTATACATCGTTACAATGAGAAGGTGCATGGAAGTGTAGCATACCCTACGATAGACAATCCATACTATATCAAAACAATAAATGCTATACAAAAATTTCAAAAGCATATCCATGCAATCAAAAAACGTATGCTTGAGAAGCAAAATATTGCACAAGGCTAGTTTATTCAAACACAACAATTTATAAGGGTGGATGGTCATACATAAGGAGTTTTATCACTGGGAGTTCCTGATTATTGTCTTCCTTCTCTTTAACTAGGGCAGGAATCCTAGATTTTGGTGGGTGTCTGTAATGTCCTCTCCAAATTGATGGCTAATGCAGGACGAAATAGCCTATCCAACCCCGTAGGCTATAGTCTTGATAAAGGGGTAAAACCCAATTTTTCCTATGTTGGGGTAGCATTGGGCAAAAGTTGGGTCAGCTGGGGCTAAAAAACCCAAAATTGCGGTTTCACCCACAACCCCTCACATTTTGAAGCCCATGGAAAATCTATAAATAGAGGAGTTGAGATCAAATGGATCATCATAAATTGTGGATCAAATCATCTGTTTTCTTAAGCTATGGCTTTGAGGGTTTTAAGACCCCTTCTCTCCTACTAATTTCAGTGGTGAAAGATTCCGCCGTAGTTAGTAAATTTCATCTCTGTGTTTCTATTCTGTTCTGTTCTGGCAAGCAGGGATAAATTTCTGTCTGAGGATGTAATATTCCTAATGGAGGTGCATTAGTTTTCCCAATGATTTTCTGAGTTTGGTTGAGCATTTTAGTCACACATTTCGTCAAATGGTTTGAATATCTATGGCTGTAGGTGCAATTTCTTAAATTTATTTAAAGGAACAAGCATAGTATAAAGTGTTTATAGAAATGCTTCAGACCATCAATCTATTATTCATATAGTGCTCAGAAATTACACAAACCACCATGAATATGCTTAAATCCAGCTGACTGTAAATTAAATTAAACTCAAGACAAGTACATACCAATGGGAAGTATGCTACAGCCACACTGAAGAAGATACAACTATTGACATAGATTGTCATTGATGTCAATATGGCAATATTCGAGGAGCCAAGAGGAGCAAACAGAGCCATTAGAGGAGCAAACAGAGCTATCGGAGGAGCCAAGAGGAGTAGATAGAGCCATCAGAGGAGCAAACAGAGCTATCAGAGGAGCAAAGAGCATAAGAGGAAGCAAACAGAGCCATTAGAGGAGCAAACAGAGCTATCGGAGGAGCCAAGAGAAGTAGACAGAGCCATCAGAGGAGCAAACAGAGCTATCAGAGGAGCAAAGAGCATAAGAGGAAGCAAACAGAGCTATCAAAGCAATGAATGCCAAAGAATACACTATCGGTAGCCATCAGGAGCAATATAGTGTATATATATCGGCCAAATACACTATCGGAGGCGCAAACACACACACATATATATATATATGCATTAACACTATTGGAGACAAAAACTCATATGATATAATATATAATATTATATAGTATATTAGTTATATATATATATATATATATATATATATATATATGCATTAACACTATCGGAGACCAAAACTCATATATATATGCATTTACACTATCGGAGGCAGAAGATTGAGTTATAGTGGAATACACTATCGGAGTGGAGAAGTACATATATATAGGAGTATAGAGGCGGCATGTATATAAATCGGTGATATGATAATCGATGGTTCGGTTAGGTGCCATCACACCAAACCCCTGACAACGACATATACATGCAGACCCGCTGCAACATTGTGCTATGGTTTAATAATATATCACATCTGCCCATCACAATGATACACAAAGGGCTGTCACTTTCCCAAGCGCCGATTGCAATGTATGTCGCGGACCCAATGGTCTGATTGTAACATAACTCAATGCTGTATCGCATCTGCAGGAGGATCGACTGTCAGCGATCGGCGATGTCATGGGCTCGATATATAAAGGACCCCCAGAAGCCTCGATTGCTGATTACCATTGCACAGCCCGACCCGATGGGTTTTATAAACCCAATTGTATAAGGTTTGAGTTCCGCACACAAGGGATTTTCAGTGTATTGGTGGGTTTCGGTGTAAAAACCGAAATATGAAGGAAAAGCCCCAAAGCGATAAAGACAAGACTCGAAGCAGTTATAAATGCGGGTAAAATATTTTTTAAAGTCCGCCCTTCAGTGTTTAAGCCGGTTTTTCTCATATATTCCTGTGTATTTGAATGTTTGCATTGCGCAAGGTTTGAAGCCAAAAATGCATTAAGAAATGCTCCCGATAGTTCAAGAGGCCTGAATGAAAGACGATTGCGATTGCGATTGGGACGTGGCATGTGGGTCCGCCCTGCTGGTACAACCTCTCCGTTAAACTGTAAAGTCTTGTGTATGTCTATCTTGATTGAAAAAAAAGAGCACTATTATAGTTTTAATACGCAACATTTTTTCTCTGTGTATTTGGTCCTCGCCGAAGAATCAACGTGTCCTGTGAGCATTGGTAAACTTGAATAGACAGAGGAAGCCAAAGGATCAGGAAGCCGAAGCAGCAAGCCAACACAGAGGAAACTATAGCGAGCGTTGAAGAAACTGAAGAGCCAGTGGGAAGCATAAATGAACAGTCAGAGGCATCAGGAATACAAAAACAAAAAAAAACAAGGAAGTGTGTGCGAGTAATCAGTGTGAGAGGAAGCAAAAGTTCGGGCAGAGGCAGCAGAACAGGAGTGAAGCAGAAGCTTAGCAGGTTTGGGAGCAGAAAACTACAGCAAAATAGTTTATACCAGGTTTAGGTTGGAGTCCATGGGGTTGGAGCCTTAGAACTGAAAGGACTGGAATCCTTGGGAGTTGCTGCTCCTAAGTGCAAAACTACGCCTTGGAAGAACAGAGTTGGTGCTCTGGAGGTTGGAGCCTCACAAAAGTCCAAGTTGGTGCTTGGCAAATGATTGCAACCAGTGATATATTGTATTTATTTCATTACACTATTTGTGTTAATAAAAGCATTTATTTCAGCTATATATTTCTGTGTTCATAATATATATATATATATATATAATATTATATATAAATATATGTTTTGGTGATAAAAAGAACAATTAAAAAAAAGAAATACTGATTCACCCCCTCTGCTCAGTATTTCCAACAATTGGTATCAGAGCGGGCTTCTTCATATTAGCCTAACAACTTGAAGAAGGATTCATAGTCATGATGAGAAATCACAAAGCGTCAGGAAAACCTCCTTTGTTTGACGACACTAACTTTGGTTTCTGGAAAAAGAGAATGACCTACTACTTAATGTCCCTTGGAACTGAAGTCTGGCATTTTGTTCTAAATGAGTACCAAATTCCTTCCACTCTTCCAACAAATCAAGACGAGAGGAAAGCCTACATTGCAAATGCAAAAGCCTTGAACACCATCACTAGTGGAATCACTGATTCCGAGTTTACAAAAGTCATGAATTGTAACTCTGCCAAAGAAATGTGGGATAAGCTAGTTGGCTTATATGATGGAAACTCAAAATTCAAGAAGGAAAAGCTTCAAACTCATAGAAGGCAATTTGAAAGTTTAAAGATGGAAGATGAATAAGATATTTCATCATTCTTCCTCCGCGTAGCTGAAGTGGTCATCTCTCTTAAAGGATTGGACGAAAAGATTGAAGAAAGTACCATTTTTCAAAAGGTCTTAAGATCTCTTTCAGGCAGATTTGACTCCAAAATAAGCACCATAGAAGAATCAAAGGATATGGACGCTCTCAAGATGGATGAACTCCATGGAATCCTCATGTCCTATGAGATGAGAAAAGGTGGCCCAAGCTCCAAAGATGCAGCATTCAAGGCCTCAAAATCAAAGAAGGGGAAAGAAAGGAATGACTGTAGTGATGACTCCGATGTGGAATCCGAATTGGCTCAATTTGTATGAAATTTGAAGAAAGGATCTAAGCTAAAAGGTAAGTACCCTCTTATCTGTTTCAAATGTGGAAAAATAGGTCATTATGCTGCAAAATGTCCTCATAAACATGATAGTGATGATGAAGGAAATTCTAAAAGAAGGGTATACAAAAAGAAAGGGATCAATAAGAAGAACTTCTCGAAGCAAGATGAGGCTGATGAGGATGAATTTGTAGTCATCAAAAAGAAATTAGATGAGGAAAGTGACAATGATGAAAGCCAAGAAACATTATTCATGGCATTCACAAATGATGATGACTCAGGGCTAGAAGGAAATGTAGATGAACTGTTAATAAGTGCCATTGAAGAGAATGATAAATTATGGAATAAAATCATTTCTCTCAAGGTAGAAAACGAAGAAACAAGAAGAAGAGAAGATCTCTTGGAAACAAAGGTAAAAGAAAAAGAAGAGACTTGCGAAAAATGTGAAGCCGAAATAGTATCTTTGAGGAAGGAATTGGAGCAAGTTAAAAAAGGTTGGAAAAGCTCTCAAATACTTGAGACTATCTTGAAAAATAAAAAACCTCAACATGACAAGTCTGGAATAGGTTTTAAAGGAGAATCATCAAGCACTAAGAATAGTGTGAAAAGCTATGTTGATGCACTTTCCAGCAACCCAAAAGAAGAAAAAGTATGTCATCAAAGGAGCATCCCAGATCCAAAGAATGAAGAGAGAATAACTCCAAAGAAGAATGTGGATTCGAATCATGGATACTACAGCAAATACAAGCCAATATTCCATCAAAGGCCCATCTCAAATCCAAAGAATGAAGCGGGAGTAATTCCAAGGAGGGAAATTGACTCAAATTGTGGCTACTACAACAGGTACGAAACTATCTTTCTTGGACATTGTTTTCATTGTAAAAACTTTGGTCATCAAGCCAGACATTGCATGGCTTGCAAGAGTGAAACACCAAAGCTAAAGGATCAAATAATCAAACCATATGGCCCCAAAAGGCAGGGACAAATCAAAACCTTCAATTCGTTTGATCCCTTGACCAAATTTGATTTGATTTGCTCATTATGCTACAATAATGGACACTTTGAACAAAACTGCCCACTCAAAAGAGGAAAAGCAAGTAGTGAGAATCCCAACACGGATAAATGTGGCCTGGATCTATATGCTCAAAATAATGAAATCATTGGTCTGTTGATAGTGGGTGCTCCAAACACATGATAGGGGACAAAAGGAAGTTTGTCTCATTGAGCAAAAAAGAAGGAAATGTATCCTTTGGAAGTGGATCTGGCAGAATTGTTGGGAAAGGAAAAGCTCAAGATGTTCTGCTAGTAGACAGGCTCAAACACAATCTCCTGAGTTCAGCCAAATCTGTGATCAAGGACATAATGTTGTCTTCAGCACCAAAGACTGTGAAATGAGGAAATCTTCCTCAGGGGAACTTCTGGCGAAAGGGGTTAGAACACTAGACAACATTTACATTTTGAACAAGGTTCAAGAAAATAAATGCTACCTGAGTCAGACAAATGAAAATTGGTTGTGGCACAAGTGACTTGGACATACAAGCTTCGAAAATCTGATCAATATCAACAAGATTAAAGCTGTACGAGACATCCCAAGGCTATTCAGACCAAATCAAGGAGTATGTGGTCCCTGTCAACATGGAAAGCAAACCAGAACCAGACACAAGGAGCACTCTACGCCAAAGCCCTTGGAGATCATCCATGCTGATTTATGTGGACCAGCTAGAAATCAGGCACTCCAAGGAGAAAGGTACTTTGTTTTATTTGTTGATGACTATACAAGAATGATGTGGATATACTTTATAAAATATAAATATGAAACATTTGAGTGTTTTAAGAATCTAAAAGCACTTTTAGAAAATGAAAAGGACTCAAAAATTAAGTGCCTTAGAACAGATAGAGGAGTAGAATTCACATCAAAAGAATTTAATGAGTTCTGTAACATACATGGAATTAAAAGAGAATTCTCCGCTGCCAGAACATCCCAGCAAAATGGGGTAGTTGAAAGAAGAAACCGAATAGTTCAAGAAATGGAAAGAACAATGTTATTAGTAGCAGACTTACAACAAAATTATGGAGAGAAGCAGTTAGGACAACTGTCTATACCTTGAATCGAACTCAATTAAGACCAAATTGTGAAAAACTCCTTATGAATTATGGAAAGGAAGACCTGCTTCAATAAAGTACTTCAAGATCTTTAGAAGCAAGTGCTTCATAAAAATTAATGATGGCTCACTAGGAAAGTTTGATTCTCGGGTTGATGAAGGGATATTCCTTGGATACTCTACACGGAGCAAAGCCTACAAGTGCTACAATTTTCGACTAAAGAAAATAGTGGAAAGCATTGATGTAAAGATTGATGAAGATCTTTCAGAAAAAGAAATTGAAGTACATGAAGATGATCCTCTCATTGAAGAAGAAGAACCTCAAGAAGAAGAAATAGATCAGGAAGAAGAAGAAGAGGAAAAAGAACCACCTCATACCCCTTCAAAGATGAACTTTCTCCAGAAATATCATCCAGAAGAGCAGATTATTGGCAATAGAGATGAAGGGATGCAAACTCGAAGAAGGATGATAGTTACACCAAAGAGAAATGTTATTGCTCTTCTATCCATGATAGAACCAAAAACATTTGCACAAGTAAGGATCCTCATTGGATAAAAGCCATGGAAGAAGAAATGTCCCAAATTGAGAAGAACGAGACATGGGAGCTGGTACCTCATCCAAAGGACAAAAACATAATAGGAACCAAGTGGGTATTCAAAAATAAAATGAATGAAGATGGACATGTTATCAGAAACAAGGCAAGGCTTGTTTGCAAAGGCTATTCACAAATTGAAGGAATTGACTTTGAAGAGACATTTGCATCAGTAGCTCGTATGGAAGCTATCAGGATGTTTTTGGCATTTACTTGCTCAAAAGGATTCAAAATCTATCAAATGGATGTAAAATCAACATTTTTGAATGGGGAACTCAAGGAAGAAGTCTACATGGAGCA
>APFE030783603.1:0-23227 GCA_000404065.3 Pinus taeda
TTTTCTCTCCACAATTGTGAGTGAGCCTAGTGAACATGTAATGAAGATACTGACCAGAACAGTTTTTTTCTCTCCAAGATTGTCACTGAGCCCAGTGAACATGTAATGAAGATAGTATGCTGGTATGGACAAGTGGTTAGCAGAGGGGCCTATGCTGTGGTGTGTTTTTTCATGTGTGCATGCCGACAGAATTTTATTAATGTCTTGTGTGAACAGGTTGGCAGATGGTGGTGTGTTTTGCATGTTGTTGGATGCCTGGGTGTCTGATAATGGCAATCACTTGTTAAATTCTAAGTTCCAATCATAATTAAATTTATCACTTATTGCAATTTAAGTTGCAACTGGTTGAGGCGTAGTTGACAGCTATTTCACCTGGAGCTCCAACAATAGCAATCCCATTTGGAAAATATTATACAGTTGACTGCATGTGCAAAATATATATTATCTGCAAATATATTTGCTTCCGCCATGACTTCCTCTTGAATTTGACCACTTCAAAAATATGAATGTAACCACATTGAATAAAGAATAAAGGGTTTAAAGAAGCTATATCATTGATTTATGGAATAAATTGTATTTTGGACTTAAGGTATACCATAATTAATTAAAATGCAGAAATAACCTTAAGAATATTGAGGGCTTAACGAAGCTATACCATATCTAATTAATTTAGAGAATAATTAATTTATAGAAAACTTATGTTGAGTGTGTAAATGTTTTTTTTTAAGTATACTATAACTAATTAAAATGTAATCATAATTAATTAAAATAGAAAATAATTTTATTAATAAAAAATAATTAAATTAAACATGGGTAATTAAAAAGAATTAGAAATTACTAAAAACTGAGTTAAGTTGAATTTTTTTTAGGAATTATCATTTATAGTTTCTATTTTACAGATTTTAGTTAGGCATTTGGAAAATTTACAAACATTTATAAATTTTAGTGTAATGACTAATTTGGTCGTGATATCCAAGCCTATACCTAAGTTTATACCTAAGTTCAATTCCCCATGAATAATTAAAAAAATATTTGTAAAATCACTACAATTCTATAAAATCTATAATTTCCACTCTAAAAATCCTAATTACTGATTTGGAAAATTACAACAAACCTCTCCACTTTTACCTGCACTAGCTATTCTTTTCGGTCCAGTCCGACGGCGGTATTTGGAATAAAAACACACGCTTTTATCGTCTTTTTCCTGAAATCTACAGTTTTTATTAAATGGTTTTGTAGGAAGCTTCTAAAATCCATGGTGGGGACGAATAACTTGAAGGCAGTGAAGAAATTTAAACGTGGAAGGTGAAGGTCAGTGGTGAACTTAGTTGGCAGCGCGAAAAGCTGTTAGCTTTACGTGGATTGTGGACATACACCACAATTGATATCGACGGTTTGCTCCTTCGACCTTCGGTGATTTAAGCCGTTATCTTTGTCAGTAACGGAGGGAAAATTCCTAAAAGTCAAAGTGGGGTATCATGCTCCCGGAATTTGTGTCATGAACGGATGGCCGGCCGGCCTGGAGTTTTTAAGTGTTTCGCACGATTAATAAAAGAAGATACATGATTTTTTTTAATGAGAAAATCTCTGTAGTAGAAGCATTATATTATAATATGATTACATTATCTGTACAATTAATATTATAAGTATAATTTGTTTTTTATGGGGAAAATTTCTCTAGTAGAAGTATTATATTACAATATGATTACATTATCTGTACAATCAATATTATAGATACAATTTGCTGTGTCAATCAACAATAAATTAACATAAAACTTACAAATATTACACATAACAACTCATTATGTATGACATGGATCTAACTCAAATAAAAAAGCAATATTGCTCCGTCCCAACTACCCCCATACAACAACTTTGTTTCCTTTGCTCCGTCCCAACTACCCCCATACAACAACTTTGTTTCCTTTCCGTCTTTGCCTTCCGTCATATTATTACATTCTCGACTTTCACGTGATTCAACATAAAGCCTTCTTTTCCGCGCTACTGGAAGTACGAGGAGAGGCCAAAATGCCCCGCATAAACACGGCCGGCTATTTTCACTTTCAATATTAAGTAAACATGCATTGAAAAGTGCATAAATATGTATGTGGGGTCAACAAAATACTATTGAGAACAACATTTATATATACCTACATTGTATTTGAACAGCATGTAATTCATTTGTTTTAATTTTTTTAAACATGTATAATGCCGATATTGTGTTTTATATAATATGAAATTTGAAAAATTATATTTACGATTATATTGAAAATATTATTGTTATTATTTTTAATGTGTTTATTTATTATTATTTTTTTATATTTGTATTTGTGTATGTATAAAATATTCATCTCTTGCTTGCATGTTTAGTTTATCAGTGAAACTAAATTGAAATGGAAAATTGTCTTATGTCAACTAAACTACATCAGCTTGTTAGGTATGTTTTTAGAAGAATAAAAAAATTGTGACCATCCTATTAGCTATGTTTCTTGAAACATTACTTGGAACTATATATCACGAAAGTAACATACTTTATTATAAGCATGAAGCATGCTAATGAAAACCACGGAAAATTAAATAAAGACCATTTTCTTGAGTTTCACGATGCAAGGTTCTAATGATTTAAACCCTAGGTTATATTTTAAGTGTTGAATTAGGGCATTATCTCTAATTTCAAGGAGATGGTTGGAAGGACTACTTCTTGGAATGTGCCGAGAGAAGCCAAAGTGGTGTCTCCAATCGAGACACTGTCTTTTCTCTTGGGAGGAGAAACCACCAAGATCTTTATGCCATCCAAAGAAAGAGATGTGATCTATTTGTTCGTCTGATGAGAAATTCCTGGAAACATGAGCCTCTAGACACCTAAATCTTTCAGATAAAATTATAATCACTTGCCCATCCGTAGGCTTATAATTATTTTCTAATGCAATAGAGGCAGTAGAGATCTTTGCTAGTTCCCTATACTTCTCATAATCTATTGCAACATATCTCAATTTTTCCTTTATGTCTCGAACAATTTCTCGTTTTGCTTGTCTAATCAAAGAGTACCCCTCTCTGTTAGCATCTCGTATAGTGCATTATTTATGTCTCTACTTGTCAGGTTTTTTCTATTGATTGGACATGAGAGGGTATTTCCTTCATAGGTGGGAACAGAATAAGTGAGACTATCTCCAAAATCGAGAACAACACCTAAACAAAATTGGGAATTGGAAAATATTAAATTACAGTTTAAAATATGTATCAAACATAAGTTGCCATAATCCTACCTTAACTATAACTCATTAAAAACCCAAATAAAATACACTTATATGAATTATAAAATGGTTGACATGACACCCTTAGCTGACTATGGCCATTTTACTCATAAAATACAATTACCATAGCCATCTCCCGGGAGTGAAATTCATTCATATATGGCCCTACTGCCTTTCCATTCACATGGGGTCAATACCACTCATTGAACTAGTACGATTATTATAGAACCCATGTCACTCGCCATTCACTCTGATTTAAGGATTTTACAGATCATCAATCAAATACTTGGATATTTTTTTACCTAGCACACTGGTAGTTATGCAAATTTTCATCAAATATTTACACAATTTGACCATCAATGTCAACCTCTGATGGATTTAACGGGAGATGTGCATGGACCTGCCTCGTATTCTTATACTCATATATCATGGTAAATAAATGAGTAAGCTCAACCAACTTATGAGACTTACCAGAAACCAGAGTTGTTGTGGATAGATTTTTAGACAAAACAATCTCATACCCATCTCCATATAAAATATGTGCCCACAAAGAAGCCTAGATTGATATCTCTTTTGTATTCTCCATAAAAACCTTCCATACTAGGGTATCCATCCCCGTCTTCTCATTACAATCCATCATATTTTTCTCATCACAATCAAAGCATTACCATTACTATCATTACCAAAATAATGAATCACTAGAAAGGAAAATTTTAAACAGAACTCTACCAAACTAGGAATCTAGAAGATATGGTGTTGAATAATAGAAAAGAGACCATAAACTAACATCCTTGATTGAATCTCCAATTGCATTTGTTTTCACACGAAATATATTAACCAAATCAACCCATATAAAAAGGTTCTCGCTCAATCAATTCTACATTTTATAAAATATCTGGTTTGCATTATTTTTTCTATTTAAATTTATGGTCATGTACACTGTGTTTCTCGCATACCTAAACTCTAAGCTTTTACTCAATGTATATCCTTTTAAAGAAACCACTGTCAAAATGGATAATGAATAACAGTTGCAGATTTTAAACATTTAGGGAAAAATTAAGCGAAGTAATACTGCAATTCTTGACTGCTAAAATGATAGAAATGAAGATGGACCCAATGACTCCTAGGGCTACTGATATTGAAGATATAATTGTCAACAATTGTGAAAATATGAATAGTGTGATAGATTAACATGAAGAGGTTTGCTGGTATTGGTAAAACATGGGAAGAGAAGATAGAGACTTAGCATATGCCAGGATGGGTCCTTTCTTTAATATCTAATTACATTTGTTTTCACAAGAAATATATTAACAAAATCAACCCACATAAAAAGGATCTGGCTCAGCCAATTCTAAATCTTATAAAATATTTGGTTTGCATTACCTTTTCTATTTAAATTTATGGTCTTGTACATTGTGTTTCTTGCATACCTAAACTCTAAGATTTTACTCAATGTATAACCTTTTAAAGAAGCCACTCTTAAAATGTATAATTAATAACAGTTGCATACTTTCAACATTTATGGAAAAATTAAGCAAAGAAACATTGCAATTATTGACTACTAAAAGGATAGACATGGAGATGAACCCAATGGCTCCGAGGGCTATTGATATTGAAGTTGCAATTGGCCACAGATGTGAAAATATGGACAATGATATAGATTAACATAATGATGTAGATTAACATGAAGAGGTTTTCCGGTATTGGTAAAACATGGGAAGAAAAGATAGAGAATTGACATATGTCAAGATAGGTCTTTAATTGAATTTTTGATTACATTTGTTTTCACATGAAATATATTAACCAAATCAACCCATATAAAAAGACTCTTTCTCAACCAATTCTGAATTTTTTAAAATAGGTGGTTTGCATTATATTTTCTATTTAAATTTATGGTTTTGTACATTGTGTTTCTTGCATACCCAAACTCTAAGTTTTTTTTCAATGTATAACCTTTTAAAGAAGCACTCTGAAAATGGATAATGAATGACAATTGAGTAATTTCAACATTTACGGAAAAAGTAAGTGAAGTGACGCTGCAATTATTGACTCCTAAAAGGATGGAAATGAAGAAGGACCCAATGAATCCCAAGGGTACTGATATTTAAGCTGCAGTTGGCCACAACTGTGAAAATATGAACAATGCGATATATTACCATGAAGAGGATTTCCAACATTGGTAAAACATGGGAAGAAAAGATAGATACTTACCACGTGTTAGGATAGGAATGAATTATTGCAAAATCAATTCCTCTATTCTGGTTATTGGTGATGAAACCTCTACCCGTAGAGAAGCTTAGATTGACCTCTCTTTCGTATTCTCCATAAAAACCTTCATACCAGCAATTCTTGATTCCTAAAAGGATGTAAATGAAGATGGGTCCAATGACTTCTCGAGCTACTGATATTGAAGCTGCAATTGTCCACAACTATGAAAATATGAATAATGTGACAATTTAACATGAATAGGTTTGCCAGTATTTGTAAAACATGGGAAGAAAATATATTTGGGTAGATATAAATTGATATAAAGGTATACAACTTCCCAACGGTAAACAATGTTTTGTCATAACATGTATTTCATCCATATTGCATTACTTCGTATCTCACTCTAGAACTAGACTATAAACAACAACAACCTATTAGAAAAGGAAATGTTGTAAATATCATCAGTGGGACAAGTAAATTAAAAGAAAATTCCTTTGAGTGAGACCATGTGAAAAACCACAAACATGAAGAAGACTCATATAGTTGTGGCCAATAGAAATTGCATTTGTTTTTTGATGGATAAAATCTTATTTAGCAAGGTAGTCTTGCAGCTTCTTATGCCTTATTAACTCTACCAATAAGACAAACATGAAGAACGATCAACTATGAGAAATGTGGCAATGGTAATGGAAGGTATGAGGAAGGATTTCGTGAAAAATACAAGATAAAAATGAAGCATATCCAATTTGATTGGTAATTATACAAGTGCAACAGAGAATGATTTAGCTACATCAAATGACCAAAGTTCTACATATTAGTTTGTGATAATTGTCAATGGAAAATATTTCCATGGAAAGATCAATTAGTTTTACTTATTCAAGCAAATTTCTATTAGGATAGAATTATATATTTGTAATTATGTTCAACATGAAAAAAGACATGCTTGCAATAATATAGTGGATTGTAGATCTACATTTGTTTTAATGTGTTATACATTATACGAATACTCATATCAATGCAGTGATCTTTAGATACTAGTAACATTAATCGAAAATACATAAAAATTGTAGGATATTGCCAAACAAGTTAGTAGTTCTAATTACTAACAACCCAGTCAACGTGAAAGCAAACTAGATTCAAAGTCCAAACTAAGAAATACAGTAGAAATGAGTGAATATGACCTCTTCTTAGCTACTATAATCTATTGATATCAAGGAATTTTTCTATCATGCTAATGATATATATAATATACTAAAGTTAATGAACCACTTCTATGTTCTTATAGGTTATGACTGACATGTATTTCTTAACCTTTCTGCATATTTAGGATTCTAAACAATAGATCATCTCATTTAATATAGTATCACTTTTATTTAATTCAAAACTTCTCGATTTATAGTTTTCAGCCCTTCTCATGTATTTTGGATCTTGAAATCATATCAATATTCAAAAATCTAGTTATCCCTATGCAACATTAGAATAAAATGAAAGGTAGGTTATTCTCTAGGTTCTTTTGGGATCAATAAACAACATGAACAACAATTCTTGGTGCATGGAGGTTTTTTTTTGGAGCGGTACACAACAGAACCAACACCTCTTGGTGCATGGGGGTCAAATATAACCTGCCAAAAATGGGAATGGATATGATTTCAACAAATCCCAAAGTGGGGATCTCCAAAGTGTATCTAGATTCACAAATCAAATTATCCTTGTGAAACATTAGAATAGAATGAATGACAGGTTGTGCTCTAGGTTTTTTGGGAGCAGTAAAAAACAGAACGAAGAGCCCTAGTATGACATATTAACATGAAGAGGTTTGCCGCTATTGATAAAACATGGGAATAAAATATAGAGAATTACCATATGTATGGATAGTAATGAAATGTTAGAAAGTCAAGTCCCCTGATTTGGTTATTGGTGGTGAAATTTGTACCCACAAAGAAGCTTGGATTGAACTCTCTTTTGTATTCTTCATAAAAACCTTCCATACTAGCCTATCCATCCCTATTTTCTCATCAATCCATCCCTGTTCATTGATCACAGTCAAAGCACTACCACTTACCATCACTAACAAAATAATGAATCACTAGAAAGAAAAATTTTAAACAGAACTCTACCAAACTATGAATGTAGAAGATATGGTATTCAAAAAAGACCTTAAACTAACATCCTTGCTTGAATCTATGATTACATTTGTTTTCACATGAAATATATTAACCAAATCAACCAATATAAAATGGCTCTTTCTCAACCAATTCTGAGTTTTATAAAATATTTGGTTTCCATTATCTTTTCTATTTAAATTTATGCTCTTGTACACTATGTTTCTTTCATACCTAAACTCTAATATTTTACTCAATGTATAACCTTTTAAAGAAGCCATCGTCAAAATGGATAATGAATAACAATTGTATACTTTCAACCTTTACAGAAAAATTATGTGAAGCAACACTACAATTATTGACTACTAAAAGGATAAAAATGAAGACGGATCCATGACTCCCAGGGCTATTGATATTGAAGCTACAATTGGCCACAACTGTGAAAATATGAACAATGTGATAGATTAACATGAAAAGGTTTGGTGGTATTGGTAAAATATGGGTAGAAAAGACTGAGACTTACCATATTTCATGAAAGGAATGAACTATTGCAGAATCAAGTCCTTTGATCTGATTATTGGTGATGAAATATGTGCCCACAAAGAAGCCTAGATTGATCTCTCTTTTGTATCCTCCATAAAAACCTTCCAAACTAGCCTCCATAAGATGGTTTCCATCAATGGATTTGACATGGCTGGCCATCTTTAATTTGAATGGGAAAGTTAGTGTTTGTTGTGCTAAATTCGAATTGAGAATAATAAACAAAGTGCTTGAGGATTATGAGGTAAATTGCAAGTTAACCATGTGTTTTTATGTCTTTATATGTAATTCATGATCTTAAAAATTGAATTAAAAAAAAATGAACAACATCATGACATAAATACACTCACCAATTGATAAAGGAGTTAACCCCTCCTAGGCTATGTCTCCTTGGTCCAGATTCCAAAGGCTTGACCCAATCTCATTACGCTCAAAATACGTCACTTGTAAAGACTACATAACGTGTGTTGGCCAAAAGAGCGGCAAGTTTCCCCTCCAAGGAAACATTCTTCTACAAAAAAATCTCACTCTAAAAACATTGCAACCTACAGTGAGTCATGAAACAAATAAAAAAAAGGATTCTCAAATCAAGACCCTATACTCCATATGACAATGAGCATAACAAGTACATAAATTCAATTCAAGTACTAAAAGAGAGATTTCCTCAAAGACAATGAGAAAAGAGAAACATGAGCTACACCATAGATGTCTCATCTATTGCATAAAACATATGAAGGCTAGAAAACCCCTACAAGGTCCTCTGCATTCTCAAAAGCCTTAAAAAATGGACTCAACCCCTTGGTTGATACTAACACCCATACACTTAAACCCCCAAAAAGTCTCTTCAAAAGTGCTCCAATGGCTATGCAACTTGTTCCATTGGCTTTAAAAGACCCAAAAATTATTGTCTAGCTTCTTCCTGCTCATGAGAAGACTAAAAACTAAAGTATATATCAGATTCCCTAGATATTGCACTATTCACTCTACAAATTCCCCTAGATCTAGCACTGACCCTAACATTTCACCCCAAAATTTGTTGACAGAGCATCAATTCCACAAAAATCTTGGCAAAATTATTGAAGCATTTAAATGACCTCCACGGCCTTAACTCCGAAAATTATTGTCGCATGGGCCCTCATATCTACATGGGAATAGCACCCCTCCTGTTGGTAGTCTTCCTGGAAGTTTAGGCTAACCGCAAACCTTATGACATTGTGATGGCATAGCTGGAAATTTCAGAGGAAGAATCATTGGGTGAACTACTAGTTAACCGGTGGTTGGAGCATTCACATGGGCATTGTATTAATGTCGATGGTTTCGGTGTAGTTGTTATCTTCATGGAGCATGAGTTATTATAACAACCTCGCAGTTATGGTGGTCACAAGCAGAGGTTCTAGAAGTTGTTATCATTACAGGGGCGCGCTAGGGTCTAGCCCCTTGCCCCTCTGTTCGTAGTCCCGTGGCACAGGGGTGGACAAGGGCTAGGCCCTAGCCTAGCCTCCATGCCATATGTGCTAAAACTTTAATTTAAAATAAATTTCTCTACCAACGTTAAAAAAGAATCACGTTTGGTGCAATGGTTAATGGCTCAATTTGTTGGGTAGAGGTCCATGGTTCGATCCTCAATGGCATAATTCTAACCTTACCAAAATTTTGGTGGCCCTCAGGCTACCACATGGTGGCCCCTGGTTGGGCCACGTCATAACAAGTGGTTGGCCACCAACTGACCACCCATATCATGCCACATCAGTGCCATTGAAATCATGCCACTTGCAACACCTAATTTGCTAAAGGAAAAAAATCAATGCACATTCAACCTACTACCTAGGCATTTCCATTCAGTGCCACATCAACAGTATGGATTGCTGACTAGACTATCATTTATTTTTGCAAAAATTCACTAGTTGTGAAAAAAGAACAAAATTCATTTCCAAGAGTATACGATGTTTATTTTGTGTGAAACGTGTTGCTTAGTCACTGAGTTTTCACACCAATCCAAAAACTTTAAATTTTGAGTAAATTTTTGAGCTCTATATCACTCCTCACCATTGGGAGCTTTTGGACCCCAAAATATCACTTTCATTTTTTTAGTAGTTCAGGGTATAGTTCCCTCACCTTTCCAATCTCGATCCATTAGGCCTTGGAACTTTTGAAGCTGATCTTGAAATGTTTGATGTACCAATTGTATTTTCTCAATGAACTTCTTGGATTTGTCTATGTCTCTATGGCCATCAATAGAAACATCCTTCCCAAGAATGAAATCTAATGGCCATCTTCTGCAAAATATTTACCAATGATAAAATAGAAAAAAACTTTGGAAAATAACCCAAAAAATATTCCCATGGAAATACTTGTATAAATGAGTTCTTAACAAATTTGTAACATATTGAATGTGTTGCAACTACTCATCCCAAAGTTTACAATTCTTATGCCCACAAATGGAAATTAATATTACAATATGGAATACATTTGACTCCCAAATTTCCATACAAATTGACTCATCATCAAGCCAAAATAGCATAACAATGCCAAAGAAATTACTATTGCATATAAGTGATTTATTCAAAAACATCATTTTTACAAAATGACTAACTGTGGGCACATGAAACAAAGGAAATATAAAATAAATGTTGCCTTTAATTAGACAAATAGTCCAATGATTTCTTACCCAAATATACTAGGGAATTTTCTTTTTGCACTTCACTTCCTTCTGGAACTTCTTTTGGAATGGTTATTGCATGCCTTGCACATTCCTATACATTCTCCTTCTTAGGTGATTCCATTACCTCTTTGTCCTTCTTTGGATGAAGATGTGGATGCAACTTCCAACACTTTTAAATCCATTGCCTAGTTATGTTGCAATGAGTGCAAAAGTTTTTGTGAGATTTTCTTGGCACAAATTTCTTTAAAATTGGATGAGAATTTACCTTCTTGGTCTCAATTCCAATTGGCATTCTCATCTTCTTGACTAATGCTTTCCTTTTGTGGAACTTAGCTATAGAATGGTTAGGTGCATGATAAAAAGTGAAATACAAAAATTCTACAACATGTTATTCAAATCATCATGTTATTTGTAATCATCAAAAACCTTTGAATAATCATGATGCTTATACCTCTTATGGTTATCCTTTGGCTTATGAGCCCAGTGAGGAGAACTTGAATGGTGAGAAGAAATTGTATTAGTCTCTTCTTCATCTTACTCATTTGTCTTTTGAGAAGTCTTGCATTTCATGTCCTCCTTTTTCTTTAGAAACCAAGCTGGTGCCAATTCTAGATGCAAATCCCAACAATATGCCTCCTTATGTCCTATCTTATGGAAAAAAGAAAAATATACCCAAGAGATATCTCTAGAATACCATTCTTCCTTTTCAACATAGCCCAAACCTTCATATCAAGGTCTCTCCTTTGCCTCAATTAGATGGATAATTCCATGATTGTTCACTCCAAGGCCTCCTCCCTTGTAACCCATCTTGGACAAGAGTGTTTCTCATATGCCTTTGATATGCTTCTAAAAGGGTGCAAAAGAGCTTAAAAGAACATTTTCATGTAAAGAAACTGTGTGCAAATCCTTACCATTTTCCTCATCTTCCCACTAGGGGACAACGATTATCTTAAATGCTTTCCTAATTCTTGAGGTGTCTTATGAGATTCTTGGTCTTTCTTCTTTTAGCCCCTTGGAATTTGGCGCTGATAGAACCTCAACCTCAACAACATGTGGAAAAAAGGTGCAGACTTGGCCATCTTCCTTCTGTGAAGGGCTTTCTACACTAGCCTCTTGTGGGTACTCATTCAACTACTCATGCTTCTTCTCTGCCCTATATGGAGTAGTGGAGGATGCTCCAAGGAAACCTCCTTGTTTCCTTGGTACATAGGAGGTGTCCTCCATTTGACAAGAGCCATAGGTTGCATTCTTTCCATTTCCACAAGCTTTCTTAGTACTGGAGGGACTGTTTGCTACTTTGATTGAACACCATTCATCAGTGTGTTCCTCAATAACATTCTGCAACATGAGGCACATCTTTTGCTTCTATTCCTAAGCATCTTCAAGTAGTATTTTGAGCTCGATGTCCTCTTGTTGGAGAAATGAAATAATGTCTTTGGAATCTTGGAGACTATCATGCTTTGAATTCATGCCCATTCTTACTGAAGCCTCAATTGAAATTTGAGCTAGAACTGGTAGTGGAGATTGTAGTGATCTTTCTCTTTTGACCAAACCTTATCCTCTCTTGAGCTTCAAACTTGTAAGCTTCACATTCACTTGCAAATAGTTATATCCTCCTTGCAAAAATAAATCCATGTTCTCTGATACCAACTTGATCTGAATGGGAAAGTTAGTGTTTGTTATGCTAAATTCCAATTCAGAATAGTAAACAAAGTGCTTGAGGATTATGACATTAATTGCAAGTTAAGCATGAGTTTTTATTCCTTTATACCTAATTCATGAGCTTAAAACATGAATTAAAAAAAAAAATTGAACAACAACATAACAATAATACACTCAACAATTGATAAAGGAGTTTACCCCTCCCCAGTTGTGTCTCCATGGTCGAGCTTCCAATGGCTTGACGCAATCTCATTATGCTCAAAATACTTCACTGATAAAGAGTAAATAAAGTGTGTTGACCAAAAGAGTGGCTAATTTCCCCTTCAAGGAAACATTCTCCTATAAAGAAATCTCACTCTAGAAACATGACAACCTATAGTCAGTCATGAAACAATCACAAAGAAAATGGTTCTCAAATCAAGACCGCATACTCCATCTAACAATGAGCATAACAAGTAAATCAATTCACTTGAAGTACTAAAAGAGAGCTTTCCTCAAAGACATAATGAAAAAGGAGAAACCTAAGCCAAAACATAGTTTTCTTAGCTACTTCAAATGACATATGAAGGCTAGAAAACACCTACAATGTCCTCTCCATTCTCAAAATCCTTCAAAAATGAATTCAACCCCCTAGTTGATCCTAATACCCATAGAATTAAATGTGTAAAATTTATCTTCAGAAGTGCTCCAGTGGGTTTGAAATCTATTCCATTGGCTTCAGAAGACCCAAAAATGCCTATCTAGCCTCTTCCTGCTCCTAAAAACACCAAAACCTGAAGAAGATATGAGCTTCCCTAACTCCTGCACTATTCGCTCTACAAATTCCCCCAAATCTAGCACCGGTCCTACAAATTCGCCCCAAAATCCGTGAATAGAGTGATGATTCCACAAAAATCTGTGGCCTTACCTTTGAAGATTATGGCCACATGGGCCTTCATATGTACTACGGGCTCGCCCCCCTCCCACTGGAAGTCTTCCTCATGTTTTAAGCTAACCACAAACCCTGTTACATGGTGACAACATGTGCTGGATGTTTTGGAGGTGAAACATTTGGGTGGATGGCTTGCTGACCAGAAGTTGGAGCATTCACATGGGTGACATATTAACACTGACGGTTTTGATGTGGTGGTTACTGCCATGGGGTGGGAGTTATGATAACCCCGCGATTACAGTGGTGACAACCAAAGGTTTTGGCGGATGTTACAGCTACAACGGTGGGCTATGGTATATTCCCCTTGCCTGCAATCCCATGGCATGGAGGTGGCCAAGGGTTAGGCCTTGGCCCCAACCCCATGCCATATGTGCCAACACTTTAATTTGAAATAAATTTCTCCCCCAACGTTATACAAGAAATGTCTTCGGTGCAATGGTTAATGGCACGGTTTGTTAGGTGGAGGTCCATGGTTCGATCTTCAGTGGTGTAGTTATGACCTTACTAAAATTTTGGTGTCCCTTCGGCTGCCACTTGGTGGCCCTTGGCTAGGCACGTGGTAGCCTGTGGTTAGCCACCAACCGACCAACCATATCATGCTATGTCAGTGCCATTGAAATCTTGCAACTTGGAACCACCTAATTCACCAGAGCAAAACATTCAATGCACAGTCACACTATCACGTAGGCATGCCCAGTCAGTGCCACATTAGTAGTACAAACTATTGACTAGACAACCATTTTTTTGTTGCAAAAATTCGACTATTTTGAAAAATGAACAAAACTTGTTTCCAGGAGCATACGATGTTCATTTTGCACGAAAGGAGTTGCACCAGATTTAGGACAATGAGCACTAAGTGGTCATTTAGGTTCCACATCGATCTGACAACTTTTAATTTTGAGCAAATTTTTAAGCTCCGGATCATTCTCCTCTATCAATCCCTATTTTCTCATCACAGTCAAAGGACTACAATGTTTACTCACAACACTTACCATCATTACTAAAATAATGAATCAATAAAAAGGAAAATTATAAATAGACTTCTACCAAACAATGAATCTAGAAGATCTGGTGTTCAATAATAGAAACAAGACCTTAAACTAACATCCTTGCTTGAATCTCTGATGACATTTGTTTTCCATTTTCTAGTTCTGATTTAAAGAAAAAAGTTGATATCTGACCTGGGTGGTTCTCCTAGAAGGATCAATTTGACTATGAGGCTTGTTCATGAGATCCCATGCAAATATTGTTGGGTCATCATTGTAGGCTACTCCAGTAATGTTGCTCACTCTATTCAACACAATTTGCAAGGAAATGCATTTTTGAATGCAGATTTGATTAGTTCTTTGTGTGTGTAGCTATTATATGCTAATTATTCTATGAATGTGTATACACGTAACAAAATGAATGTACGCATATAAAGAGACAAGCGACGAACATTTATAAACTCTGCTATCTTAACATGGTTTTTATAATAGGCTTTAGCAGTGGGATTGTTGAAGAAGTCATCATCACAGATGAGATTTTGTCTAGCATTTCCAGCCCATTGTACATCTTGAGGCTTTCCTCCAAAGTTCATATAACCACAAAGTCCAAACTCTAGAGCCTGAACCAAAACAACCCCAAAAATCAGATTAAAACAAACAATGTCAATAGATCCTGACACCCAAAAGAAAAATCTCTTGAAAGAAATGTGTTGAGATCCTGAAGGGTTACATCCCCCATGCACAAACCTGAAATACGTGTTCATCATATACACCATGAAAAATATTCAATGCCTTGTACTAACGATCATTTAAGGCCCAAGTCATCGCAACATTATCCTATGAGCTACAACTTGTTGAAGAACATAGCTAACCATATTTCTCTCTATTAGATATGTTGCCACATCCACTAACCAGTAAGATTTAAACCCATTGACAAATAAATCTTTCCCATTGAAATTAAAGTGAGCACTATCTACCTAAGGATTTAATGAAAACAAGGTAGTTGGTACATGCAAACAAAAGAGTGACAGACTCACACTGTTTCCTCGTAGGCATGGGCTGTGAGACCTTGTTGCCTACAATTGACGAAGTTGAAATCATGATGTGAGCCCCTACTACCTACAATTGATGAAGTTGAAATCATGAGGTGAGCCCCTACTACCTACAATTTACGAAGTTGAAACCATTTTGTGAGCCCCTATTGCCGAAAATCAACAAAGTCGAAACTGTTTTGTGAGTGGCTATTGCCTGCAATCGACAATATTGAATTCATTTGAGAGGGATGGAAATTTTGTGTGTAAGGGGGTTAGTATTTAGTAAAAAAAATAAAATCCAAACTACCTTTTCATGATCTAAAAATTAAACATCTTCCAATCGTTTAACATATAATCTAATTGGGCATGGTACGGACAGGTGGATAAGAGGGAAGTTCTTTTCAGAGAGGAGTGTTGTATGACATCATTATTATTAATTTTTAATAGCTGGAAAATTTATCATTAATTAGTGGTCATGTAGTGGAGACAACAATTACTAGTTCCTACCCGCTAATGCAGGTCGAATCATCACTCTTATTCAAGGAAAGCCATGCCATCCAAATTCCTTGTTGGTGGTCCATGAGGGTTTAGAATTTCACTACTACTAGCTCAATTTGGTCATTCTCTTGTTTTCTTAACTCTATAGAAGACTAGCCCTTAGCCATATATCAATAACAATAATATTGAAATATTTTACATAAACATTGAGATATTTTACTTAACGTGGATATTGAAACCATTTTTTTGTTATTAATATATATTTTTTTAATGGTGGGCATTGACTCCTTGTTGTTATGCAACTAAAGAAACATCTCCTAGTATTGGATGTAAAATGCAATTCTATGCGAAATGAACCTTTTTTTTATGTTAAACACTAAAAAAAATAAAAGTAGAAAATTTTACTTTCGTTTACACTTGTTTTATTTATATAAAGTTGATATAATTTTTTTTACACACAGTAGATATTGAAATATTTTATTTATATTCAAAGGAATCTTTTTTGTTAGTATTTTGTTAAAGCTACATGTCAACTCCATGTTGAGCATGGAAGGAATTAATCATATCTCTTTAGTTGTGCTATAAAAAGCATATTTTGGTACAAATATTGACATCGTATAATACCTTAGCTTTAAATAACTTTTGGTAGTTTCAATGCATGATAAGCTATGTGGTCATTCACTAGCATGGATGGACATAAGAGTTAATTTTGGGTGCCCTTGCATGATGGCAAGGTGCATCATGGACATTCCGTGTCTTCAAAATGAGAACATCATAAATATTTATAACTCATACTAGTTGGAAATATTAAGAGAATTTTGGAAGGGAACTTGGCGAGGGAAGGTAAAGTTGGAATTTTCATACATGCCCTTCTTGAGCATTTAGTAGGGAAACGTATATCTTAATTCTCTTAAATTGATAACTGCTTGTGTTAGATTTTTACTTATTAGCTTTTACCTTTGTTATTTCAATATGAAAAACATCAAACAACTACCAAAATAATAAGAAAAATGACACAGTATGTAGCCTCCAAGCGAGGGCCAAAACCCCTCCTCTAGAGGGGAAAACCTATAAAATATCTTCTTATCCTTTAGATATTTCAATTAATGAATACCATGACCTAGACTCAGACAAGTACCCTCCAAGATCAAGTCTTCTTTGACCTCCTACTGCAATATCCTTGACCTCCCCTGTAAATCGGAAATTTTTCCCTACTAACTACTACTGCTTCACTAGGAGAGTTCGATCTTCCTCTAACTGCTCTTCCTTTGAACTTGCTTGGCTTGATTTGAGACTTAGGGTTAGTAGTAAACCCTAAGAGACCTTCACTTGCCTTATTTATCTTATTGTCTCCAAAATCAAACATCTAGACTTCCCCAGTGTAGAAACCCTAACCTCGCATTCTGACAAGAAAGTAGAGATACCCAAACACTTCGACTTCTTCTTCGTACTTCCTTTTTCATCCTTTTGTTGCTTCCTTCTTAATATGAGAGATGAGTGAGCGAATGATCCAAATGGAGGACGATTTCTTCTTATATATAGGCTTACTACAAGGGAGAACATGTCTCTTTACTTACGATGACTTGACAACTCATGTAGGCCGACTTGATCTTGGAGGTATTTTGACATTTTCAAGACAAAATAATTTTTTTTTTACAATTTAAAATGTACCCATGATGTCTTCCATATATGAAAATGACTTTAATACCTAGGACAAGCACTAGAAGCACTCAATGGGTGCTTTACCTATAAAATAAAAGAACTTGAAAATGAAACCCATGATTAAATAATATTAATAATTTATTTTTCATTATATATATATAGGAATATATTTCATATGAATGAAAACTTGACATAGTTACATATTTTTCAACACTCCCTCTTTACTAGGGAGGTATTCGCAGAAGGTACATGGTCATTGTCAATTTGAAGAGATCTCATAAGAAGAGTCGGATTGGTAACCCATATGTCTAGTATCATAATGAACATCATTGTTATATAGCAAGTCCTTTACTAAAAACTCTATCTCTCCACAAGATTAGAGCACAATGTTGGCGAGACCAATGATTTGTAGATGCCAACATCATTATCTCTCTAAGGTACATACCCCACCTGGGTGTTCTCATAATATGAACTCTCGCTGGAATATTCTTATCTTGGCTAGCTAATCCTCAAAGAATATCTCTCCATGCTACTCTTGTATTGAATTCCATACCACATTCTCAAAGAGTATCGAATTCTAGATGGTTACCCAACCCTCCATTATTTCTTCCCAAGTGAATACAAGAATGCTTGTCTCTAGCCCTCCCTCTCAATATGAGAGGAGAAATCCACCAAACTCAACTTGTCCCTTAAGTATACAAGATTCTTGTTTGGAAGTAATATTTTCAATATGTCAACTACTTGCTCATCAGTGGAGATATATTGTAGCGACACCTGAGCATTTTGTACTAGCTCTCGTTTATATGATTTGTCTTCCCATGAAACATTGGGTCCTCAAACAAATGAATACAACTTTCCTTATCATAAAATATCATGTAAGGTTCATCGATCCTTCAAATAAGTCAAACAACAACTTCCTTAACGAAACTACTTCATGGCTAACTTCACATGCTGCAACATATTTTGCTTCGGCACTAGTCAAGGAAATGGTGTTTTGATTTTTGCTCATTAATGAGGCCATAGATGATCCTAGACTAAAAAATCCTCCCAACGTGCTTCTTCCATCTTGTTCATTGCCTCCCCAGTCACAATCTGTATAACCAATCAATTGAACATTATTCATTCTATGGTATTACATGTAGTAGTTTATGGTTCCCCGCAGTATTTTAGGATATGTTTTTCTTCTATCGAATGATCATGCTTCAGCTCCACTTCGAATTGACTAAGTATATTTACTACAAAACATATGTTGGGACGAGTATTCACAAAGTACGTTAATGAGCCAATCAATTGTTTATATTTAGAAGGATCCATAGGGCTTGATTCAGAACTCCTTAGTCTTTTCAAGTTTGTGATCATTGGAGTGGGCATCTCTTTACAGTCCATCATGTTGAACTTCCTTAAAATATCGATCATGTACTTTCCTTGGCCTAAATAGAATTCATTAGGCTCCTGCTAGACTTCTAGTCCGAGATAGTAATGCATCAACCCTAGATCCTTCATGTCAAATTCTGCTCCCAAATGCTTCTTACATTCTTCAATTTGACCTTCTACATTTTTTAAGAGAAGATCATCTACATACAGAAAAATGATTATAGGTTCATTGTTTACAACCTTAATATAGAGTTTAGAGTTAGTAGAACTTTTTGTGAACCCTAGCCTTTGTAGATATGCATCCATAGTAGCATACAATGCCCTTGGTGCTTGCTTCAGGCCATGTAATGCTTTCTTCAATCTGCAAACATATTCCTTCCTATATTTGACTTCGAATCCCAAGGGTTGTTCTTTGTAGACTTATTAATCTATTCTATTATTCAAAACATAGTCTTAACATCCATTTGGTGGATGTTCCATCCCATAAATGCTTCCAGAGAGACTAATGATTGAATTGTTGTGTAACTTACTATTGGAGAAAAATTTCATTCATAGTCGATGCCTTCAAGTTGAGAAAACGTCTTGCCACAAATCTCGCTTTATACTTGGTTATGATTCCAACGGTTGCATGCTTGATCTTATAGATCCACTTGGAAGTAACTATAGATTTGTCTTCATGCCTCAATGCTATCTCCCATACTCCATTCTTTATTATAGGTTAATAGTTTTCATTCATGGAATCTTTCCATTCTTGATTTTTTATAGCCTCCTCAAAAGTGTATGGTTCTGCTTCTAATAATTTTGTCATGTATGAAGCATACCCAAAATATCTCTTGGGTCTTTTACTTTGTCTAAATGATCCTTGAGCTTCTCCATGACATTTTGCATCAATTAGTGTAGAATTCAACCAATTAGGTATTTTCCTTGTTTCTTGAATGACGTCAAGTTGAATAGGTTCACTAGGCATTATGGTGATATCATTCTTCCTTGTCAAATTCTTCCTCAAACATAGGAATTTCTTCGTCATCATAATTTATAGAAAGTTACTTTTATTTTTTCAATTCTAAGCTTTCATCAAATATGACACCATTACTAACTTGAATGTGATGTCCATCTCTCATATAGATTCTATAGGCTTTTGATGAGTTACTATACCGAACAAATATACATTTCACACTAGAAGGATCCATCTTCTTTATTTTTTCTTTTGTTATATGAATGTACATAGGACATCCAAATATTCAAAGATTATTGGAATATGGCTTATTCCAAGTGAACACTTCTTTTGGAGTTTTATTGACAAGATATTTGTGAGGACATCGATTTTGTATGTACATTGTTGTCTCAGTTTCCTCACCCCATAGAAAATTCGGTAGATCTTTGATCATGTATCATTTCTTTTACAATTTCTTCAATGGAACTTTTCTTTCTTTCTACAACTCCATTTTGTTTGGGATTGTATGGAACTACCCACTCCCTCTTAATCCCAAATTCCTTACTTGATCATTCTTTTTTGTAACATTCTCCACTTCAGCTTTGAATTCTTTAAATTTAGTGAATGCTTCATCGATGCTTTTCATTAACTAAACCTAGGTATTTATTCAGTGATCATCTATGAAAGTAACATAATAAATATGGCTTCCAAGTGATTTCATAGTCATAGGGCCACATGCATCAGAGTGAATGAGATCCAATATGTCTTTTGACCATGAAGGACTAGTTCGAAATGGTTTCTTAGTATTTTTTCCTAATGCACATCCTTTGTAGACACCTTCATGATCCTCCTTTACATTTCGTATTCCATCTACTATAGAATTTAGGTTTGGAATAATTTTGAGATCTAGATGACCAAACCTTCTATGCCAAATTTCACATTAACTAATCTCAGTGTGAACTAAGGCATGATTTACAAGAGATATTAATCTGTAGAGTCTTTCTTCTTGGATACCAATTACTTTATATTTTTCTATGCTTGCGTATTTTCCCCAGACAACTACTTTTCCATCAATGAAGGTTTCTCTATCTCCTTTATCTTCTAAGCTTGAAATAAAAACTAGATTTTTGTACAAACATGGAACAAACGGAATGTTTTTGAGGTGGATGTTGCTTCCATCTTCTAGATTTATGGATGATGATCCAATGCCTTTCATAGGATAAGTCTTATTATCTCAAAGTTTGATAGAGTATGTGTATTCTCCTTTTGATAATGTCTTCAGTTGGTGAGAGTGACTAGTCATGTGTCTTGAAGCATCGCTATCAATTACCCAGATGTGTTCATCTTGAAATGTTCCGGAGAGAGCACAGAAGAGTCCTTCATATATTTATATGATTGATTCCTTGTTTTGAGAGAATATGAGAATCCATACCTCTTTTATTTTTTTCTTGAGATGGATTGTAATATTTTTTAGGAACTTATTCATTGAAGAGGAGATCTTCAAGACGCCCTTAGATAACCAAACTCTGATTCCATGTTGAGAATTCAATATGGAAATATATATGCTAATTCTCTTAACTTGATAACTTCTTGTGTTAGATTTTTACTTATTATCTTTCATATTTTGTAGTTCAATACGAAAAACATAAAACAACTACCAAAATAGTAATAACAATGACACAATATGTAGGCCCAAAGAAAGGGCCAAAACCCCTCCTGTTGAGGGGAAAACCCATAAAATATCTTCTTATACTTTAGATCCTCCAACTGAAGAATACAATGACTTAGACTTGGACAAGTATTGTCCAAGATAATGTCTTCTTTGACCCCATGCTTCAATATCTTCAACCTCCCGAGTAAATCCAAAATTCTACCCCAGCAATGGCTGCAACTACTGCTACTTTACTAGGAGACTTCGATCTTACTCTTGCTTCTCTTTCTTTGACATCTCTTGCCTTGATTTGAGTATTAGGGTTATTACGAAACTCAAAGAGACATTCACTCACCTTTTTTCTCTTGATCTTTCTGAAATCAAACTTCTAGACTTCCTGAGTGTAAAACCCATAACTTCACACTCCCAAAAGAAAGTAGGGAGACTCAAACACTTGGCCTTCTTATTTGCACTTCCTTTTTGTGCTTATGTTTCTTCCTTATTAGTGTGAGGGATGAGTGAGTGAATGATCAAAATGGAGGATGATTTATTCTTATATATAGGCTTCCTATAAGGGCGGACATGTCTCTTCACTTAGGTCGACATGACAACTCATGTAGGCTAACATGATCTTGGAGGTACTTTGACATTTTCAGGACAAATAGATTTTGTTTTACAAATTACAATGTGCCCATAGGGTCATCCATATATGAAAATGACTCTTATACCTAGGAAAAGCCCTAGAATCACTCAATGGGTACTTGACCTATAAAATAAAAGAACTTGAGAATGAAACCCATGCTCCAATAATAATAATAATTTGTTTTTCATTTTTTATATACAAGAACACATTTCATACTAATGAAGACCAAACCTAGTGACACATTTTTCAATAACCCTCATATGATTTATAAGTCTGATCCATGATAGAAAAGATTGTTGTAGAGAACATGATTATCTTTTATAGACTTGTATCATTAGAGTACATGTGAATAAGGAGTTTAGAAAACCACACTTGGGGTTGTAACATAGAAGAGATGTGTCTTCATGTATAGGCATCCATGGAGTGAAATCATAAGCCACACTTCATGGGTTCACCCTTTCCCAAGGCACTTGGGTAACTTCGATGAATTTGTTCTAGGCATGTGGAACTTCAGGTGCAATGCCATTGGATGTTGGATTTTTAATGAAAAATTCATAAAAGGGGTAGAACTACAATTGAGCATACTCACTCGAATATTAAATGGCATTTCCACAAGTATGGTTGGCTTAAAATAACATCACCAACTTCAAGGTGAGAAATATCACAAAAATACCTCATCCTTGAAGGAATTGTTGTTGTATGACAAGTGACATCTTTTTATGAAACAAATATATCAACCTTACTGGAGGCACCCGATGGTGTGTGTCTATGGGTATGGTGTTACTGGAAGGAACAACTTCTTAATGATCACTACTGAAATGAGTTTTTTTCAACTCTCACTATTAAAAACGAAATGTAGTGGAGCACCCTTCACCCACAGCTGTGAGTGAAAGAGGCACTCACCTTCCTCCAGATATTTAGGCTCATTTTTCTTTACCTTGCTGGCGAAAATAGTGGCACTAGGTTCTTCATCAATGATATATTTCTCCTTGTCAAGGTCTAGTTCAAAGTCATAACCTGCATTTTACTTTGAGGTTTTTTTCTTTTCCACCAATGAGTTCCATGAAAATATTCATTAATGTTATT
>APFE030783603.1:45263-117939 GCA_000404065.3 Pinus taeda
ACTATTTCCTAATTCCAAGATCAATCCACCTCTATTTATAATAGAGAAAATAGAACAAACATTGGTCCATGGTATGGGAAGAGTAAAGACTATTTTAAGAAGCAATAAAAAAAATTATAGGCAGATAACAAGTAACATATGAAAGGATTATAAAATGTCTCATTCGGGGAGGGGAAAAAGAAGCAAGAAGAACATAATTTCCGATGCCAGAAACCAAAACCATGCCCCTCTTTCATGTCATTCTTCGTTCAAGGCTTCGGAATAATACTCTACAACCAGCATTTATTTAATCTTCAATCTGATCCATTTACTTCTATTATTTGGTTGATGATTCCTTATATATTGTAAGGAATGAAAAGTCAAATGATTTGGCAAATTTATCCTTCTAGACAGATCTCATATTCTTTCTTAATGGTAGCTCTCACATTCTTGTGTTGAATCTTCTTCTCAGTAACACATCTTAGTTTGCAAGGGAAACTTTGCTATAATCTACCATTATGGTCATTACTGGACTTATGATCCCATCATTCACTAATTGTCTAGCTTCAGGAATAGTGACGGAGCCATACCCAAATCGAAAAACAGAGTATTATCCAAATTGCATTTCAATTATGCAATGGACCTGGCCCGTTGAGGCCTGTGGCTCTTCTGCAATACGTAACAACATATTTAACAATTGTCGCTCCGTTAGTTCGTTTAATTGAAAACACAATTTTTTCTTCTAGTCGGATACGATATTGAGATATTTTCCTAGAAGATAATTTTAAAGCTATAATCAAATAAGATATCAAATTTATGTGTAAGACATTTTTTACGGAACATGAAAACTTATATAATAATTTGACATAAAACTTTTATAAAAATATACTTCTCACCTTTTAATTCCAAAATCATATATTATAACAATTTTTTTATTAACTAGAGTATATTATATAAACGTGCTATAAATTTAAAAGCTTGAGAGGCAATATAGATAACTATTACCCAAGCTATGACTTGGCGAAGCCATAAATTGGGATATATACAAGGTTTAAAGATGACATAATTATTGTGACATCTATTAACAATAGGGAGTACAATATTATGGGCATAAGAGACTTAATTAAGGATGGATAAGTCTGATAATATATTTAACTAGGAGATAGTTTATGGAGTTGCGCTATTAGAATAAATTTGGGGAACAGAGATTTCACATATTGGTTCAGGGATAGATCATTGGGGCCCACTCATGGCTCGGCTATATGGAAGAGCTTCTAAAAGATACAACACCGTTTTTTAAAAATCTAGTTTGGAAATTTCAATCTGTGAACAACATTCTCATCAGCCTTGATTCAATCATGGGCATAGAGGAAGTTTGGCCTATCCCTTATCAACTTTTACTTTTCCTTCAACAAAAAGGTATTTTTTACTGGCTCAGGTCATTCAATAATGGCAGGGTGCTATTCCTAGATGGAAATCTGCTATTGATTTGGGCCTTCATGGTCAAATGGTTGTCCAATGGCATAAGGTAATCTAGAGTATGAAGAGGAGTGGGATATACAGAACCAAGGTAAAGGACAACATTGTATGGCGAGGTATGGGAGGCAGGACAAATGTTTTTGTTGAAGATATACAACTCTCCTTAATAGATGAGCATCATGATTATGCTGGGAAAATATTTCCACTTGCATTCTGGAAATCTGGATGCCCATACAAAATTGTACTATTCTCTTGGCTTGTATACCATAACAAAAACATCACATGGACCAACCTACAAAAAAGGAATTGGCATGGCCCCGCTATTTTCTCTATTTGTCTATCTGAGATAGAGGACAATATGCATATTTTTCTTAACTGCATCCACACTCAGGACGTTTGGAAGAAGCTGGCTTCTCACTTTAGTTTCAACAACATATCCCATTCGTCCATTTTGGACGCATTTGAATGGTGGAGCTCCCAGAAAGTAATATGGAGAGCTATTCCCCTTATAGTGTGCTGGTTTGTATGGAAATGGTAGAATATAGCGATTTTTCAAAACTACAAGGAGGATTTCAAGCTCATACATGTTAATATCATCCCCTATTATCTCTCTATCCTCCTGTTTATTCCCAAACAAATGAAACAAAAATCTAATGAAGTTGCCCCTACTCAGTTAATATATCCTAGGGCTCACTTTGATGGTGCTGCAAATGATGGTATGTGTGCATGCAGAGTATACATCAATATCATGGAAGACAAGCACTTTTCAATTTACTGGAATGGTGGTCCAGGGACAAGCAACAAAGCTGACGCCATGGCATTATATGGTCTCCTTATTTTTTGCTATTTCTTGAATACTGGCCCTCTTCAGATCTTCGGCGACTCAAAAATCATCATCGAACATGTCATTGGAAAACACTCAATAAAAAATGCCAATCTTTCTAGATGGTTGTATACGATCTTATCAATCTGGAAGACTTCTACTTTCTCCATTTCACATGTAAAACGCTCACAGAATATGATTGTTGATGCGCTATCTAAGAGGGGCTTGCGGACTCAATGCAGACGATGGTATCTGAGCATCACTGTGGGGTCTATCACACATCAAATTCAACCATTCTCCATGTCGGATATACAAAAACACTTATCTATCCTAGTATGTATCATGACCCCATTTTTTTATCGACGTCTTATGCTCAGGTATCACGTTTTTGTTTCCTTATTCTCTGTATAACGGTCTATCCTTCTAACTATTAAGTTATTTAGATCTATCAGAAAATGCAGTCATGGTTGACAAGTTAGTCATGATTGACAAGTTACCTTTTCCTGTATATGCATACATGGTAACTTTTTGTAATATGGCTGGAAAATATTATCAATATTCCCTCTATACTATACTCTACATCAGTTTTACATAATATATACGGCTTTTTTTCTTCTGAAAATATATATATATAACTAAATTAACCACCTTCAATAAACAACATTGAAGGTTTAAGGAAGCTATACCACTGTCTAATTGATTTAGAGAATAACGCATGTTGAGAGTGTAAAGGGTATACTTAAGATATAGCATAACTAATTAAAATGTAATAACTTTTATGGATGGATAATGTCAAAATGTGTGAATTGAAGATTGGTTATTTCAGGTTCACACCTTTAAATGTGAAAGCGCTAAGATGAAAATTTCTTTTCAATTCATGCCCGGGGCGGTTTTTGAAATAAAATCACAAGGTTTTATAGCCTTTTTCCTAAAATCCATAGTTTTTATCATATGGTTTTATGGAGCTTCTAAAATCCATGGTAATTGCTTGACGTCGTTGAAATGTTCCATCATTCAAAGCTGTACCAGTTTCAAGATCTGAATTAAAATGGGAACTGAGAATTGTGGGAACGAATAACTTGAAGGCAGTCTGGAAAAAAATCAAACGTGGAAGGTGAACGTCGGTTGTGAACTTGTGTGAAAGCGCGAACAACTATTAGCTTTACGTGGATTGTGGACATACGCTACAATTGATATCGACGGTTTGCTCCTTCGCTAATGGAGAGAAAATCCCTAAAATTCAAAGTGGGGTATCATGCTTTTCTTTTTGTCTTTGCCTTCATCTTTCTTGTTTTATTCTCGACTTTCACGTGATTCAATATAAAGCCATCTTTTCCGCTACTGGAAGCGCACCAGGAGAGGCCAAAATGCCCCGCGTAAATACTGGGAGGCTATTTCCGCTTTATCTCTGTGTGCGAGTTCAGACGTGTTACGCGCGTATATTATGCTCTACGGTGGAAGACGTTACATAGTTTGGAAACCAACTAGTCGTTCTTTCGAACCGATAAGAAAGCGATATAGGAGATCAGTCCTTTCAGAAACCTGTAGAAACGCGTCAGAAAGTTCAGACGGGGATAGTTCTGGTGCAACGAAATTGAAACTTATGACAGCATATGTACCATTTGATTGCAAATATAAATACAATATCTGTCTCAACCAAAGATTTAATTTAGTAAGTACATAAAGATCTAATTTCTTAACATTAACATTTAATTTAGTATGTACATAAAGATCTAATTTCTTAACATTAACCTTTGAAAACCTAGTGTAATTTTTTTACTGTAAATATAAATATTAGACCCATTTCACCTATACATTTAGTAAAATACAAAAGTATTCAAGTTTTCTATTACACCAAAACCAAAACATATAAGTACAAAAGTATTCAAGTTTTCTATTACACCAAAACCAAAACATATAAGTACTAGAAAATTTCTAGTTCATTATCATTATTTTTTGAGTTGTTCCAGTGTGGATTCAAGAGTGGTGGTTACTTTACTTGATCCATTCCCAAATAGGAGTATGAAAATCTAACACACTCTCAAATGTAAATCTGGGAATCATGCCATGTTGAGGTTTTCAATTAGACCAAAACTTGCGGGCATTAGTAAACCTTCAATCTAGATATTAGTCAACTTTCAATCTATTATCATTACCTTCTGAGTGGAGTCAAGCTGGATCCCTATGTGGATCCCTATGTGGTGTCGCATTGTGGTGGTTAGTCCAAGTGATCGATTTTTAATTAAATAAATGTAAAAATCCAAAAAAAAATATCTTATTTCTTAAGTTGGAAAACTTCTTTTGCCTATGAAAAAAATATTTAATATTCTTTCATTTATTTCTTGGATCCACATTATTTATATATAACATATATATATATATATATATTATATAATATATAAATATATTGAAATTGAAATTTTAATAGATACATAGAATCAATAACTTGAGAATCTCATTTCGCAGTTTATTACCTAAACTTAAAATTTTAACAAATTTTTGACAGGATTTTTGAGAAAATTGATTGAAAATATATGCCTAAAAGCATACCAAAATGTAAAATAAATAAAAAACAATTTAAAATATACCATATGCATTATTTATTTATGAATATTGTGTAAATATTATTTTTTGGTTACTCAATAATTTCAGTAACTTTTCAAAATAAACACATAATTTAATAATTTTATTAATTATATTATTTAATAATTTAAATGTTACATATTAATCATATATTAATGATCCAATATATATTTTTTTTATTAATAAAGTATTGATTTTTTTAAATGTTCAATAATTATTGTTCTATTAACAATAAAAATATTATATATAATATATATATATATATATATATAATATTATATATTGAAATTAAGTTAATTATATTGAGAAAACTTCTTAAGATAGTATAATATCACATCATTATATATTATATATATATATATTTATAATTATATATATATTTTTTTCTAAAGTATAAAAATTTAATGGTTTGTATATAAGATTTTTAATTATGATAGAAAAATAAAAGTAAAGATTTTTTAACATATAAATAATATTTTATTTTATTTTATTTAAAAAATATATTAAACATAAAAAAAATCCATAATAATATGTATGTGGTTTTCCACACGCATACTTTAATTTATGAATAAAGAATAAAAGTGAAATATATTTACATATTTAATAATATTTTATTTATTAAAAAAATATATAACTGAGATTAAATATGAACAAATCACATATATTAATTTTATAATATTAAATTATAAATAAAAACCCTCAAGGTTTAATTAGTGTAAATCTTTTTCATTTAAAATTATTATATGCTAAATTTATTTTTAAAACCTACTAAGTAACATTGATCGAAAAGTGTATATATATATTTATATATAGATCATATTAACTAACATGCATGAAAAGTATATATATTCGGGCATATCAACTTAATATTGAGGACAATATTTATATATGTATATTGTATTTAAACACATCTTGTATATATGTTTTAGTTATTTCAACTTAATATTGAGAAAAGGATTTATATATGTAGATTTTATTTGAACATGTAATACACATGTTTCAGTTAGTTTTTATATATAATGTTAATATCGTATTTTAAATATGAATTTCGAAATATATATTTATGAAAAATATTGAATATTTTTATTAATGTATTTATTAAGGTATGTTTTTGTATTTGTAAGTAGAAAACAATGATCTGTTAAATAAATTTTTAATTTTTATTTTTTAATTACTATATAAAATGTTAATATTGAAATATTTTATTTAAAATGAATATTGAAATAGTTTTAAACAATTAGAGAAGCATTTTCTTAATATTGAGATGTAAAAAGAAATGTAGAATAAAGAATTTTTTTATATTAAACACTAAAAGACATAAAATTAAGCAACATTTTATTTTTTTTACATTGTTTATTTTTTAATTAAGTTGATATAAAAATATCTTACTTAAATTAAATATTGAAATATTTTATTTGTGATAGACAAAGAGATGATTTTTGGTTATTAATATTTTGTTAAAGCTACACGTCAATTCCCTATTAGCATGCAAGAAGTTACACCTCTTGTGAAGTGGCTATAAAAGGTACATTTTGGTGCAAATATTGACATGGTGTGATACCTTAGCTTTAAACAAGTTTTGGTACTTTCAATGCATGATTACCTATGTGGTTGTTTGCTAGTGTGGATCGACATAATAGAAGATTGATTACTAGAAGAATCGGTGTCCTCATACAATAGAAAGACACATCGTGTACATGTTGGATCTTCAAATTGCGCACACTATAAATTTTGGCAAGTCACATTAGATGGACATATTGAGGGATGTTTGGAAGGAAACATGGTGAGAGAATGGGATTCAAGTTCTTAAAAGTGTCTTGATTTTAAAAAATGTTCAAGTGTGAATGATTAAAATTAAAGTTGCTTTAAATTTCAAAATAACTTAGCCAAAACACATTAAAATATAGAAAATAAGGTAAGGGAGTAATATATAATGAGAAATGAATACAAAAAGATTGTAAATGGAGTTCATCCAATGCGGAGTACATCTTCGGGTCCACTTCCAGTGGGGTTACCTTTTCTATTAGCTAAACAAACCCAATTACATCGAGGATCCTCCAATTTGCTACAACAAATTCTTCTATACTGTCATACATAATAATGGTTTAACAATAACACTAAACTCTTCCTTTGGTTACTCTGAAATCCGAGCTCAAACTACTTATTTACATAAAAATTTAGAGAATAAAATAACAATAAGAGGCCTCAGGTCTATAAAATTTTCACACCAATCTCATGTGGCCAAATGGAAAATTATTAAAAAAAAAATTGAGAGGTGATCGGAGATAGAGCCCATGAGCGTTGTTTGTTATCCCTTGCAAATATTTTGGTTTAAAGAAATTTGATACAAAGTGCTTACACAAGGTGTATGGCTTTGGTGTATTGATGGACTATTATGATATTATTGTATTGATCACGTGGTCCAATCGATGGATGATCATTTTTAACACATCATTACAACTTTCAAAATATAGCTTAATCAAATGTCAATGCCTCAAATTCAAAGTGCTCAAAATTGGTGAAAATAGTGCCATGTAATGGAGCTCAATAAGACCTTTCCAATGCATCTTGAATAACCTCAAACGGACTTCGTATGCAAAAGTTATCGCATCCCAAAGTTTTCATGAAACAACAAGAACTTAAGCAAGGTTTCAAGATGTCAACATAAGGAGGTGCCATGTTGCATTATACAGATGCTAACATGGTCGGTCCATACGATGGCATGGGAGTTTTGATTATAGAGAACATGATTATATTTTATAGAGTTTTCTGCTTAAACTACATGTGGATCAAGGAGTTGAGTGTCCCCCACTTGTAGCAAGATATCATGAACATACTCTTTTATAGGGATAGAAAGAGTTGATGTAGTAAAAAAGGGAGTTTTGTCTTAACAAAATTATCTCTCGGACTTAGAACTAAGAGCAAAGTGGTCAGAGTTGATTCTAGATATGGGGCAGACACAAAGCATAAAATACCAATATATGCATGTCATATATCTATATTGGAAAATGAATTTCCTTCTAGGACAAGGGCTAATGGATAGTAATAATTCGAGGAGTGACATGACTCAAATTCAGGACCATGTGCATGGTCAAGTGACGCACAATTATTGTAGACAATATGTTGAGTAGGCTACTAGTGAGAATTGAATTACCTTGGTATTCCTCTACCAACTCCTAGACTTCATGTTGACCAAATTACTCATATTCCAGTACGAAACACAAATTCTAATCCACTTCCTTGATTATATGATGAATTTCCTTTTGTAATCGAATATACATATAATAAAATAAATCAACATAGTCTAAGCTTGTTTAAATACAATTATCTTATGTCATGTTTAAGATTCATTTTTAGATATAGTCTCGTCTCCTAAACTAATGATCAAAACATCTTATAATACTTTTATAATATAATCATCTATTATCATTCATATATATATATATATATAATATATATATATATATATAATATATATATATATATATATTCACTTTCATATATAATTAGCACATTATATTTTTTGTTATATATCTATTCTTCAAATTTAATCCATTATGTTATTGTCCTTCATAACACTGTAAAATTATTAATAATATTAATTGTAGCTCATTAAACATGTTTATGACTATAACATGATTGTATTCTATGTTAATTCATATTTAATTAGTTTAGATTCATCTTAACCCCGGAAATATCAAGCGTTGAGAGGGATAAAATCTCTCGAGGTTCAAACCTCTTTTTTTAATGCAAAACATGAGGAAATATTTGCACCTCGAGAGATTTGATACCTCTCGGTGCTTGATATATCTAGGGTTAAGATGGATCTAGGTTGGTTTCAGTTGTGCATAGTCATATAAACATTTGTGTACAACTAAATGTTTTGATCATTTTAAATATTCTAAATATGTCTAAGTTTAATTTGGTCAGTTTGATTTTAAATTTTCTTAGTTACGTCAGTTTGTTGAGATGGGAAAGACTATTAATAACTTGAACAGTGAAAAATGATAAAATAAAAATTCTAAGTGCAAAGTGTGAATGTAACAATAGATAGATAGATAGATATGGAGAGAGAGTTTGTATGTTTGGGGGATGAGATAGAAAGATAAAAAATGAAAGGAAATAGGAGATAGAGTTATAGATGGAGGGGGAAAAGATGTCCTTACATTGAAATCAATGCACAATAGTAATTATGTCATAAGGCATTCCCCTTTGAGAAGAACTCCCTTAGTTTCCACTTTGCACTCATGTGCACCATTAGATCGATTGTTTAATGATTGAGAGTTCTTCCACCCCTATATCCTACTTTTTTAAATGTCAACCAAATCTTCATTTTTGTAACCATTCAACTTGTTGATCTTTACAATATTATAACCTATGAAAATCAGAGAGAAAGATTATAATCTCAAGGAGTTGTAAGGCCACTTTCAATTGTGGGGAGTATCATTACAAAAATGAAGGATGACTAGGGTAAATGGATTTCTGATGAAGAGGAAATGCAAAATGAAAAAACTTATTTATGAGCAATAATCGTTGAAGAATTTTGAAACTCTATTGTGAGGAGATAATGTATTTATTTATTCATTGGCCTTGCCTTGGCTACAACAAAAAATTTCTAATAAATAACGGAGGATCTCCTAAACTCAACATTTTCGATCACTCAACCATGTTGAAGAGAAAGAGGTCAAATTTCTATTGTATATTTGTATTAATCCCTCTATCAATAATGTGACTTGAGAAAAATTGAGATAAGAGGTCCCATCTATGTTGTGCCAAATGGTTGTTAACCTTTAGGGCTTTTAAAGGACATTACATTATGTTTTATGATCACGAAGTTTATTAGAGTTCCTTTGGATATGGATCCAAATTTTGAAGCTTTTATCACATTTATCTTAGTTGTGAGATGTGCTTTGCCATTTTTATTTTTGCATTGTACTTTGCTATTTTTTATGGGATACTTATAAGAAACTTTTAGCACTTAAATTTTAGGAATGTTGGTTTAATTTTTCAAAAAAAATTCCTAAAAATTGTTAATTTTTATTTTTTAAAAATAATTTATAGTTTGTTCAAAGCTTACAAGATAAAATTATCTTATCTAAAAAATTGTCAAAGTTTATAAACACTGTATCACTAAATCTGTCAAAAGAACTATCAAAACTATTTTACTTACAAAGCCAAAAATTTTACATTTTAAAATAATTTTCTATCTTTAAAATCTTCACTAATGAATTATATAGTTTATGAGCAAATATAATTTTATTTCCAAATTTTTTAAATAGTGAAGATACATTTCTATCCTTAAAAGCTTAAGGAAGAAACATAAACTATGGTTTATGATTGAAGGTTTTTTTATTTCCAAACTTATTAAACAGTGGATGTGCAATTTTTCCTGTATGTGAGATATATTTAAAATTCACATATGTATTATATAAATATTGCAAAATTAAATCAATTAATATTTAAAGGGATTTATATTTTTATGCATGTATATACATTTAAAGATGGAAAAATATATTTTAATGTTGATAATGTAATAAAACATTCCAATTTTGAGAGACAAAAAATAATTGAACATAAAAAAATTCCTTGGGAAATGTGTAATTAATTCAATTCTTGATATAAATTTAATATGTGACATTTAAAAAATATTAATAATGATTAAAAAATCCACTATGAATTATAAATAAAATATTTCACTATTTAATCTTAAGTAATTTTTCATTATTTAAGTGTATTTAAAAATATATGAATAACAAAAAAACATTTCAAAGTGCACAATATGGTCCATAAATAAAATATTTCTATGTCAATTATGTATATATTTATGTAGATAGGCATGTATATTTTGAAATAGGTCTTCTACAATTTTAAGTTAACCGTTAGTAATTATTGGGTGGATGGTAGCTAAAACCATGGAATATTCTATAATATTTTTAGTAGTAGTCACATCAAAAGTTGAGATCTATGCCAAAAGTAGTTACACCCTTTCTTCCATTATACTTAAATTGATACTTGAAAAAATGTCATATCAAAAGTATTATTACATGTTTCAAAATATTATATATGTTTAACTTAAATTTTAATTCCTTTTAAAATTAATAATAATAATAATTTTAAATAGGGATGGCATGAGGGAAACGGGTCTTTTATCACATTGAATAAATAAAATTTTTAAAGTACTCATGGAAGTAAAAGTTTTATATTATTAATGGTGCTTGCGGAAGACAACAAATAATCAAGAATAAGTATATGGTTTGCTCCACTGCATTCTTCTAGCCAAAGAATTCCAGGTGTGCTCTGTCAATTTGTAGAGTGGCTCCCTTTTAATAATACGATCTACTTCTATAAAAAAACTTTGCAGAAGCTTAATCGAATATGAGCAAGATCAATGAGAACACATCTAACTGAGAATGAGAAATCAATCACACAGAACATAGAAGAAATAACGCTGGGAAAGCCTCAACCTAAAACCCCAATATCTGTATTATCATACAAGTGGAAATATGTTCAAGTTACAAAAAGAATCAACTCTCAAGCTATCATGCTCTCTCTGCAATCAAACAATACAACTCACAAACTGAGTAGACAAGAGATATGCCTTCCCTCAGCCCTCCAAGCCTCCTATTTCCTTGCACAATTTTTCTTTGGGTCTAGTGGTGCCACATTTGTGAATTGGCCTCATGACACTCACAAAAACTGAAGAAGTAATTGTGCAATCCTCAAGGAAGGAATTCCTTCTGCATGCAAGAGATATTCACAATGAAATATTCCTGCAATTGATAGTACACTGCCCCTCCATCTGATCTCAACTGGGTCTCTGTCTGAACTGACATGCATGAGTTATTTATGAGAGAATATTCAGTTATCTGAAGCGTAGTAGTTACTTTCATGTATGCATTAACTAATTGAACTCACAATTAATTCAACAAACTATTTGAATTAATCTAACTAGACTTGACTCAATTAACGGAGCCAACTGATTACAACTCATCCTTATCTCTTTAACTGATGGATAAATTCCTCAATTAATGGAGAAACTGTTTTAGGTCCCCACATAGACTTCATGTTTGATTTTCTACAGCTAATTAACTCATGGTGAATTAAATAATTATTTTACAAACAACTACTAAGATCAAATTGGAATTTTTACTTCTCTATTTTAGTTTAGGGACTAACTAAAATAGGAAGGTATCTTGAAATGTTATTTATAGGAGTGCTAAATTTAGCACTTCTATATTTAGCATTTCTTGTTGTAATTTTCAACACTCCCTCTCAACAGGAAAGGGATTATCGGTAACCCTAATCCTGTCTTTGTGGATTTCGAACTTGCAATTTGACAATACCTTAGTCAAAATATCTGCATCCTGTTCCTCGGTCGAAATAAAAAGCAACAACCTGATCCTCTTGACCACATAGTCTCAAAGATGGTGATACCAGATATCAATGTGCTTGGACCTGTCATGAAAAACTGGATTCTCAGAGAGTTTGATACAACTCTGATTATCATAGTAGATCATGGTTAGATCCATCCTCTGACCAAACAATCCTACTAGAATCTTCCGCATCCAAATGGCCTCGCATGCAGCATGACTGGAAGCCATGTATTCAGCCTCTACTAAGCTAAGCGCAACTAACCTCTATAAACTGCTTTACCAGGAAACTGTAGCTAAACCAAGGTTGAATATTCCTCGAGAAGTGCTCTTCCAGTCTGATGGACTCCCTGCCCAATCTGCATTTGTGAAGCCCTGAAGCTTCACTCCCTCTGTCTCTCTTTACCACAATCTGAACTGAGATGTGCCTCTGAGGTATCTCAGCACATGCTTCGCTACCTTCCAAAACAGCTTTGTAGGCTGAACCATAGCTTGACTCAGCTAGTTCACTGCAAAGCATAAGTCGCATCGTGTTTTTACCAGATACATAAGTGAACCCATGAGTTGCTGATAAATAGTAGCAACTACTACCTCACGTGAACTAGTATCCTCCTTCCTCCAGTTCCCAGCTAGAGGAGTCTGCATGGGCTTGCACTTCTACATGTGAAAGCATTTGAGTATCTCATTAGCATACTTTCCTTGAGACACAAATACTTCACCATCTTTTTGCCACACCTCCATGCCTAAAAAGTAGTGCATAAGACCCATGTCTTTCATTTCGAACTCTCTTACAAGGTCCTCCTTGCAAGACTATATCAGATGATCATCACCTGTCAAAATCAGATCATCGACACAAAGAATAATGATCAATGGTTTACCTTCTACCATGATTTGGTAATGGTTCGCAACTGCTTCACTCTTGGTGAAGCCCAACCCAGTGAAATAGTTGTCGATCCTGGTGTACCAAGCATGGGGTGCTTACTTCAAACGATACAAAGCCCTCTTCAGTCGGCACACATGCAACTCATAATCGAAGGTCTCAAAACCCTCTAGCTACTTAATGTACACCTCCTCCTCAAACTTCCCATTGAGGAATGTTGTCTTCATGTCCATCTGATGAATCTTCCAACTCATCTGAGATGGTAATGACAACATCGACATGATAGATGAGTACCTTGCTACAGGAACAAAGGTCTTACCGTAGTCGATCCGCTTGACCTGTGGCAAACCTTGGGCAACAAACCTTGCCTTATGTTTCTCAACATTGCCATCAGCTGCCTACTTTACCTTGTAAAGCCATTTGGAACTCACCACTGACTTGCCCTGAGGTCTTGGGACAACATCCCACACACCGTTTCAAATGATAGAGTCGTACTCCTCTACCATTGCATCAACCCAGACTGGTCGCTGCACTGCCTCCTCGAATGAAGAAGGTTCAGTATCTACACATTCCCCAACGAAGGCCACGTACCCAGCGTATCACTCGGATGACCTCCTCTGTCTTCACTAAGAAGATACATGTCCCAGATTCTCCCGCACATCCATCATCAACTTGTCAGCTTCCCTTGAGCGTTTCTACCCATCTATGGAATTCTCAGCATGAGTGGATGTCTCCACTCCCAGATCCTCTACATGCAGCTACTCCACATCAATATGAGGCTCCTCCTCCTTAGGAACTAAAAGTTCCTCCTCTGCATGCAACTTGAGCTCCCTCCCAAGTGATAATTGCATGGCTTTCTTCTGGTCGAACTTCAGATCCCTGTGTACCGTTATCCTCTGACTAGTAGGTAGGTACACCCGATAGTTGTGGGGTGTATCCATGTACCCCACAAGTATTCCCAACTCATTTGTTGGATCCAGCTTCTTCCAGGCATCTTTGTTCACATGACAGTAAAATGATGATCCAAATATTCAAAAGTGACTTAGATCTGGTTGCTTCCTGGAAAAGGCCTCCATGGGTCTCTTCGTTCCAAGTATATGGTGCAATATTTTGTTTTGCATGTATACTGCTGTATTGCATGCCTCAGCCCACAAATGTAGTGGTAGACTTTGGTCATGCAACATTGCTTGAGTTTCTCCCACAATCGATCTATTCTTCCTTTCAGCCTCCCCATTCTGCTATGGGTTATGGGGTGCTATCAATTCCTATTTAATTCCTTATGCAGCATAGAAGTCTTTGAACTATTGGGAGACATACTCTCCACCATTGTCGCTACGCAAGGCTTTTATCTTCTTTACAGATTATTTCTCTACCAAGACTTTAAACTCACAAAACCTCAAGAAGGTCTGATCCTTCTTTTTCATAAAGTAGATCTAGCATCTACGAGAAACATCATCAATAAAAATAACATAGTACCTTTGTTTAGAAGTGGACGTTGTAGAGAATAGTCCATAAACATCTGAGTGAACTCGCTCCAGGATTGCTCCAGCTCTACTGTCTCGATCCAGAAAGGAAGATTTCGCATACTCACCCAAGGTAGAACCTTTGCATGTATTCGTTTGCTGTAGTGTTCCCTTGGGAAGTCTGGTAGAAATCTGTTGCGTGATATTTAGGTCTCCATTGTGTAGGTGGCCTAGTCTTCTATGCCATATCTCACCAATAGCTTGGCTCTACACCATCTCAGCTTTGGAACTCAATGCAGCACAGTCGTCTACCTCTATCTTGTAGAGATTCTTTACTCGAATCCGAATTCACTTGGTCTATCCAGTGCCAATATGCCTAAGGAATAACATTCTTTTACTAAAGAGTACATCATAGCCTTTATCTTCTAGCATAAGAATGAACACAAGATTCTTCTTCAGACTTGGTACATACTTTACATCAGTCAAGGTGAGGGGAGCTCCATGCTTCCTTTGGAACACAACCGTACCTTAACCTGAAACACAGTACTTTCCATCATCGCCCATCTCGATCTGCATCTGGAGATCCTTCTCCTCTAAGGTACTAAAAAGATTCTTGTCACCTGGCATGTGAAATGAAGCTCCACTGTCCAAGTACCACACGCATCCCACCATGGATGCAACTATGCATGCGATAAGTGAGAAATCCAACTCAAACTGTGAGGCTAGTGCCTCACCATGACATCCCTTTGAGGAACCCTTCTTGGATATCTTCTGTGGACAATTCGTAGCATAATGGCCCACTTCATGACAATGAAAGCATCGCACTTTTGATTTGTCAAACTTCTTCCCACCATGGTAAGAATCGGATTTGGAATGGGACACCTTCCCTTTCTCTTTCCTCGTCTTACTCACTAAGGCTAGATTTTCCTCATCATCTTGCTTCGATGACGATCCATCTCTAGTGCTTCTTCTTATATCCTCCTGCATCAGATCCGACCAAAGTCATTCCCAATCTGGCATTTTTTCTCTTCCATTAACTGAGTGTTGGTAGCTATGTTAGCTCTTAGGAAGACCAAGTAGTGCAAGACTCACCATGTCATCATTAGCGGTCATGATCCCTATGCTTCCAAGCTCATCTGTTTAGGTGGTGAGCTTGTTCAGATATGTAGAGATTGTGTCACCCTTTTCACATTTCATTTTCTAAAGCTTGTCTTCCAGCGCCAACTTCCTCTGATCACTGCTATTTTGATATAGATATTTCAATGTTTTCCACATTGAAATGGGCGTCTCCTTCCCATGGAGGCTCGAGACAATGTGGTCTCGTACTCCCTCTAGGAGGATTCTCCTTGCTCGAGCCACACATTTCTTCCATTCTGCTAATTCTGTAGCATCAGTTGGCTTGGGGACTTCTTGATCAATGAAGTCCTTTAGACCGTTATCCTCTAATACTGCTTCCATGTGATCCTTCCAGGCTATATAATTTGAGCTGCCATCAAGGGCATACTAGAGTCTTAAACCATTCAATGCCATTGGTGAAATTGAGATTGGATAAGAACTCGACTTGTATATTCAGGGACTTGAAACATCGAACTTCTCCCTTCTTGTATACTATTATTTTCTTTGATCACCTTTTCTCTGATACCTTGAAGAAATTCCCACTCTAGATCAATAAATTATGCAATATACTAAAGCAAAATACAAGATCTACTTCTACAACAAACTTTGCGGAAGCTTAATCAAATATGACCAAGATCAATGAGAACACATATAACTGAGAATGAGAAATCAATCACACATAACACAGAAGAAATAACCTAGGGAAAGCCTCAGCCTAAAACCCCAATCTATGTATTATCATACAAGTGGAAATATGTTCAAGTTAGAAAAAGAATTAGCTCTCAAGCTATCCTGCTCTCTTTGCAATCAAACTGTTAGTTTCAGCCTTTGTAGCCTTCCTCGAGTGATCAAACTTGCTCTTACAAAGTGAATTTAAGGTGTCAAGGTCAAATTTTGTCATTTCAGTGAGTCTTCAAGCAAAATTTGGTCACTAGGCATTAGGTCTAGGGTTTGCTTTTACTCCTATCAAAGTTGTCCAAATATCAATCTCTGTCACCATTCAGCTGAGTGTACCATCATTCAAAGGGTTGTCATCATCATGTCAGTTCCATTGGGTTGTTCTATGCCTTGTTCATGCTTCAATTGTGCCTAGGTAAAGTTCATTTCCCTCTCCTAGGGTTTTGAAGGCAATTTCTCTTGGATGGTCAAATCATCGACAAAACTTGTATTCTGATGTTCATACACCTTCCCCTATCCTTAATGTACCTTATGAAACACTTCCCATCACTGAGATCCCTCAAATTCCTCATTTTCGCACAAACCCTAGTTTCTTGCTACAAATCCTATTTTCTAGGCTAGACCTGTGTTTTAACTTTTTGGACCCCTTCCCCTCACTCAATCTTTCAAATTCTACTTTATCCTACTTCCTAACATCCCTCCCTACTTCTCAAAATTTTCTCAAGAATTTAGAAGCCTCCTATGCCCTTCATTCCACTTCATTTCGACAAGTCCCCTATTCCACACATCGGGATAGCTTTTACTCCAGTGATGTTTATGAGCAATAAAATATGAATTTGTGAACATTGAGAGAGGTGTTTGTCCACAATAGGCCAAGGAAGAAAAACCTCCTTCACTTTTTACACAGGTTTCATGGTTTTAGAGAAATGGCAAAAATATCGTTGCCTCAGGAGAATTGAATGCATCTCTGCAGTGACCTTGGGAAAATCAAGATTTCTCCTAGCTTGGTTGGCCAACTGACTTATGTGATGATTCAAATGATAACTAGACACAAATTTATTTCCAATGAGCTATCATGAGCTCAATTTGGAGTTAAGGAAGACCTTCAAAATTTGACTACAATAGCACTCTGCCTTTAGGCAGCCTCACTTGGCACATTTTGACCAGTCTTAGGAGATTTAATTTTTGACATGGAAAATGAACTCCAAATTGAAACATTCCACTTTAATTGGAGAGTAGACTCAAATAATTATCCAACGAGCTATCCCGCACCCAATTTGGACACTAGGAAGTCCTCCAAAGGTCTCCTGGAAAAGACACTATGCATTGGTTGGTGGCGCGACACATTGGGCAATTGGCGTGGTGCATAGGGAAGGCGCGACACATTGGGCTACATTTCTCAGTGCAAAAATACACTGGAATGGCACATAGGGAAGGTGCGGTGAATTGGACTTGAGGCACGATGCATAGAGCTGCCAAGTCCAATTTTCTCAAAACTTGCCCCAAATCGCCAAAAATACATGAATTCACCTTCTTGCAAGTAGGTTGAGCTCCACCTTTGCTATTTATCCAAGTTTGTTGTTATATTATGATGGTTGATGTGATGAGTGTTTAAACAAATAATAAAACCCTACCATTGCTGCCTAGGTTTTGAAAAACCATTTTGCTGCCAAATCTTTCATTCTGTCATCATTCCCTTATCCGATTTATCCCTTCATCTCATTGTTCGTTAAGTGAACATATCTCCAAAATTCACTAAGCCAATGCCCCCAATTCCTACTTCTCATAATCCCAAACCCTATTTCATATACAAAACACCTAAAACATTCCCTAATTCCCTATCTCCCTAACTAAACCCTATCCCTAAAGTCATTGCATTCCTTATCATTCATGTCATTTTTAAAATTCCCAAAACCTCAAGTTTCCCAAACAGTCAAGTAAATGTCCATTGTTCCTACATTTGTCAAAATTCTAAAGGGCAAATTATCACTTCACAAGACCCCATTGTCCATACTACCCTATTTCCCATAGTCCCTCTCACATTTGGCTGTTGCATCAAATTCTCATTCCTCATCTCATTGAAGCCAAACTGACTTTGAAACACCATGAAGGTGGACACCAACACATCATATGACTGAGACAATGACTCTACAACTGAAATGCATGCACCAGAAGGGCACTAAAACGTCGAAAAAGGGAGGATAGAATCCGAATCTTGGCTAAAGCCTTTTTGGCTGAGCATGGTACTTGATGAGGGACTTTCAATCCAAATTTCAAAAAAATTGGAGCAATTTTTGCATTTTGAAATTTTTTTGCACTAAAAAACAGGGTTTTCCTCCCTATGTGTCACGCCACGTGGCGCTCGCTTTTGCTAGGGAGCTCCAGATTACAAAAACTTTGCATTTGTGGATTTGACATGAAAAATTATGGTTGCTTGTTAATGGCCAAGAAATTTGGGCAGGTTTTGGGCCCTCAAAGAGGTCAAAAACACTCAAAAAATGACCTCACTGCCCCTATTTTGACACACAGGAAGCAATGTTGGGAGATTGAAGTTTTGGAGGGGCAAATGACATCCAAATCCAGAAATTCCACTTTGGTTGGAAAGTAGACAGGTGGGGCTTTCCAACAAGCTATAATTGGCTCAACTGGGACTTTGGGAAGTGCCTCAAAATCAGCTCCAAAGTGGCGTGATGCATAGAGAATCAGGGGCAGCACATAGAGGAAAAATTGCCAGTTTGACCCAGTTTTGCTCTGTTTTTCGCCCAGTTTTATCTAGTTTGACTTTTTCACTGTCATAATGGAAAATTTATGATGTAATTTGATGAAAATTGATGGATCATGATGTAAATATGTTATATTTTTACTTGTATAGGTAGATTCATCAATTTAGAGGTTTTTTGAAACTGAATGAATCAGTTTCCTTGTTTGTAGAGGCAAGCTATTATGATGCCTAGATTCCAGTTGTCAGTTTAGGATTAGTTGGATCAACTCCTAGAATGATGATCTCGGCCCCTAGACGCATGGGAATGGGTTAGGATTGTTTATATCATGTAATTCATCAGTCATTTTCATGGTTGGACACTTGGAATTGCTTGGCACTTCATTGTACATTTGATTTCTGCATTTTGGGCAAAGGAAAGACCAGGGTTTTGCAACACTTGTTGGGATCCATGTGGTTTTGTGTTTTGATGGTGTTTTTCTTCATGTAAATTGTAAGTTCATTGATGCTTCATGTATGCAATTTATTTTCTCTTTGCTTTTGAAATTAAACAAAGTGAGTGAAAGAGGTGGAATTCATTGGCTTGCTGTGTTATGCCTTCAACTTTTGTTTAGTTTTACATGTTTTCATCTGCTTGGAGAGGATTCTTGTAGCTTCTTGCCCTCTTCAGCTCCTCAGCAATATTTTCTGTCCATTCATTTGATCTAAAGCATCAAAACCACTGCCTACCTTGCCCCAACCAGAACTCTGCAAAACTTTGGCCTCATCCCCGGACCCAAATTTGCCTTTCCCTTCTTCTAACAAAAAACCCCCAAAAATCAAGTCAAATCCTTGCACTTCATACCTAGCCTAAGATCAGTTGATAAAACAGTCATCTTAAGCCCCATCAATTATCTTTTGCTGAGATTGACCTAGAGAGAGCCCTCTCCTGTCCACGTAGGGCTAGCTACAAGGCTGAGCATGGTTTGATGTGGACCTAGAATCCTACCTTTTCAGCCTGAGGTAAATCTAGGCTCTAACACAAATAGTACATGTCACACACTGAGTAGACAAGAGCTATGCCTTCCCTCATCCCTCCAAGTGTCCTATTTCCTTGCACAGTTTTTCTCAGGGTCTAGTGATGCCACATGTGTGAATTGGCCTCATGACACTCACAAAAACTGAAGAAGTTACTGTGCAATCCTTAAGGAAAGAATTCCTTATGCTTGTAAGAGATATTCACAATGGAATATTCCTACAACTGATAGTACACTACCCCACCATCTGATTTCAACTGGGTCTCTGTCTTATGAGAGAATATTCAATTATCTGAAGTGCAACAGTTACATGCATGCATGCATTAACTAACTGAACTCACAATTAATTCAACAAAATGTTTGAATTAATCTAACTGGACTTGACTCAGTTAATTGAGCCAACTAATTACAACTCAATATTACAACTCATCCTTATCTCTTTAACTGATGCATAAATTCCTCAATTAATGGAGAAATTGTTGCATGTCCCCACATAGTCTCCATGTTTGATTTTCTACAACTAATTAACTCACGGTGAATTGATTAATTATCTTACGAAAAACTGCTAAGATCAAATTTGAATTTTTACTTCTGTATTTTAGTTCAAGGACTAACTAAAATAGGAAGGTATCCCATAATGCTATTTATAGCAGTATTAAATTTAGCACTTCTATATTAAGCATTTCTTGTTGCAATTTTGAAGAAGGGGTTGCTTTGTAGTGCATTGTGTCAAGACTATGATTGCGCTGGTGATAGAAAGTAAATTCAAGGGACATTCAAGCATAACTTTTGAATAAACACACTTCAAGAAGACTAAAATAAGATCAATAAAGCTAAGAAAAGTCTACTAGGTGTGATATGATAAGCGTAAGCCACCAAGAAGGACAACCACTCCCCAGTGGAGTCGCCAACTTGTTATGTGGAATCTTTCATCTACGGATAAACACAACTCGCCTAAGTCGGTAGATACACTTAGAACAATAGAATTAAAGAGTTTAACCTTTTCCTATAGAAGATAAATCAGACAAGGGACCTACTTGTTATATTTCGCTTCCCTTTGTCTCCTTTGAGTAGGTCCCATCACTCCTTCTCGAACTGAATATGCTCGATCAGTACCTGCAATCATAAACAGAGGACAATAAACAATCAAAGCAAGAGATCTATCTACTATAAGAAAATGGAATTGAAATGATTTACACATATAATCATCATACATAAATACAAGAATATGGGAAAAGGTGTAAACAACTTTATTATGTAGAAGGAAGATTTACAACCAAAGAAGTATGATCCCATGTCACTCATCCAACTTGAGTTCCATCCTTCATCACACCAAAAGCACAACACTCCGACAAGATAACAATACTTGCTTATGATCTTAAACCTCAAATGAACAATATCTCCTTACAATTCTTCGAAGTCCAGCCCCTTGATGACTATGATGAGAGCTCAATTTATAGGAAATGGAGGCAGTTTTGTCATAAATGAGGGTATTAAATGGCTTTCGAATCTTGGAGTTAGTTTCCATGGAGCAAGGGATGAGACAACAAGAAGTTAATGGATCCTTAGCGTATCCAATTTTGAGCTCATGGGGGGGATAAGAGATGGGACATTTTAGAGTCATCTAGAGTGAAGGAATATACCCAGAACCCCATGAGAATTTTGCTCAATCTCGCCCAACATAGGCTAAAGAGGGCCTAGGTGCACTGCAGTGTAGGCCACAATGGGCCTTCCTGCTGTGCAATGCACTATCTCGAGGCTTGGGCTACACTGGTATCCCAATGAGGCTTTTTAGGAGGACTTTAGGCCATGAAACTTTCATAGAAGGAGACATTCAATGAGTTGACTCCTCTAGGGCATGTAACAACTGAATTAGGGTTTGATGAGCCCTAAAAATATTGATCTAAATGTCGGGAGTGATGTACACAAATAGACCTATAACAATGTGAAGCTTAAGAAAAAATCTCAGATTTGTTTCGACAACCCTTACAACGAAGTTTAAGTATTCAATTATGAATGAATGGGGAACATTATTATCCTACTCGCTTCAAATTTCCCAACATTATTATTATTACTCTCCACTATCCTCTCAATCGTATACTAAATAGACATTTTCCATATTTAGGCACCAATATTAATCAAAGTATTCTCCAAGACATTTTACACAAGAATGAGAAGACTACAGCCTTAATTCATTTCCTTATTAGAACGGAAAACTAACACCAAAACATAATATAACTATTACTTATTTGTTCACTCGATTATTTGGAGTTCTTGTAAGACTGAATCTGATCCTACCTACCATGAGAAGAGAAATTACATCCTCTTCTTCCCCGTGAGCTTCAACTCCTCAGCAGTAAGTACAGTCTCTAAGACTCAAGTACATCATCCATCCAATACCATCTGATTACCAAGACTCAAGTACATCATCCATCCAATACCATCTGATTACCATCTATTTTCTGGAGTCTCCACTGGCACATGTGTAGCTCAGGAATTACTCCTTCACAGTGTCTTGCCAATTTCAGAGACTCTTCCCTTTTTGTCCTCCTTGGACTTTTTTGAAAAGAAGAACCCTTCCTTTCCTTGAAATTCCTTTTTCTGATGAAGAGAGGGGAGTAACTATCATAACTATCTAGTAGTTAAAATCCGTTTGAGATCAACCTTAAAGTATTCCCAAAATTCTATAATAGAATAGTAATGATTTACAAACAATCATTTAAATAAAAATACCGTTTGAAATCAACCTTAAAGTATTCCCAAAATTCTATAATAGAATAGCCATGATTAACAAATAATCATTTAAATAAAAATTCTTATTTCTACCACGAGCACCCAATTATTTTGTTCTTCACTAATTTGATAATGTAATATGAGTAACTTAGTTTGAACCAAATAAGTTACATTTATCTTGTAAATATTTTATTTGTACTTTTAAAAAGATATATGTTACTTTAAATTGAACATAAAAAAAAGCTTTTTCACTACTATAAGATTGCTCTCTTACTACATTATAGAACAATATTGTCTATTTTACTTCATAAAACAAACTGAAAATTTAATTAATTACACTACACAAACTCAAAAATAAATAATAATAAAATATATTTTTAAAAAATAACTAATAATAATATATAATTTTAAAAATGATACAACTATATACACAAAATAACACCAACTAATGTTCAATCTCCAATTCATCTATTTTCTACCGACTTATGAAATTACGTTTATTTCAAACTAGCAACATGAATTGGGAATTCAAAATGTTGGTGGCCACCCATTGCTAGTCTGTGGTAGGGGAGAAGTACTTACTACGGTGATGAACATGCTTATAGACGCAATAACAATAGCTCGCTGAGTGGTGTTGGGTTCTCTTTGCATACAACTCCACGTTTGTTTTCTGCAAAATATTAATTTTTCGTCAATCTATCTTTTATTTATTTATTAATGAAATATATATGCTTCCAGGCCAATCGCAAATGCTACAATAAATCAATTGAGGCGTTAGCACGCTAATCTTCAGGTCCAAACATTGGGAATTATGTTGTTTTAAACGTATTCATTTATCAAAAGATGCTAATACATAAAAACTATGATTGTTGTTATGAAATAGGTATATATACTTCTATTCTAACAAATATGAAATAGATATGCTGACCCGAGGTTTATTCGATAGGTAAGTATGTGGTTCTTACACTTATATATATATATAATATAAAAAAAATAAAATTATTATATAAAATGAATATTTAAAGTAATTTAAGGTAAAGTAATTAAAAAAAAAATAAAATGATTAAAATGTTTAAATCTTATATTTTAATTTAGTAAGAGGGCATGTGTGCATAGAGTTAGCATTAGTGATTAAATTTGAAGGGTTAGTCTTAATTTCAATTTGAAGTGTATATATTCATCCATCCGCATCTATAATGAAAAGTTACAAAAAAAAATACATTTTAATTGAAAACAGTGTATTATTTCTACATTTCATTTTTAATAAAAAGAATCTATTAAATAAATTAAACTCTTAAAACTATGGGTGTTAGAAGATATCACATTATGACAATATCAAATAGATACTATAATGAGATCTAAAAATTATAAAAAATAATTAGAATTGCAATTTTTTATAATTGAATTTGCATTTTTTAAATAACAAAATGGTTTCATTATTCTTAAAGATATATATGGTATTCAAATCATGCATTCTCAATAATTAGTACATGTGATTCAACTCATTCTTGTAAATTTTAACTGGAAAAGTTCCAAGCAATAAAAAAACAATACATAAGACCAACTCACTAACCTAGTTGTGATTCATGGCTATCTAGGTTAAACCCAAGATTTTAGAATGGCCTTGAAATCATATTGAATCAACTTCTTGTTTTCATTATACTTATGAATGGTTTAATGATACAGAATTGTAGCAATCAAAACATGTATTCACATTGAGTCTAGTTTATGGAGTCTCCCTCATACAATGACAGTTCTTTTCTCAACTTTTTCTGGCATCAGAAAGCATGAGAAAAACATGGAACCCAGACATTACATGCAAATATAAGAAACCCAACAACATCTAAAAACATAATAAGAAGTAGCAAACAAATATTTATTCAACCACAACAACCCAACCTAGCACTGCAATGAACAAGTGAGAAGTTCGCGATCTTGAGCCTGCCATCTCCATCTTTCTTAATTGGAATCCATTCTACCATTCTTTTGGCAATAGAAATCAATTGGAATCCATTCTACCATTCTTTCGGCAATAGAAATCAATGCTAACATAAAATCAAGAACTAAGTAAATACAAAACATATGATTTATCATACATCCATTTCTCCTTTAACATATCACAGTAGAGCATTCTCGTTGAAAGACATGTCGGTGCCCGTGCCTCCCACCGGGTCACATTATGAGCACTCTTGTTACATGTCCTTGGACCAGTTGGCTTCTTCTTGATGGAATAGGGTATCTCTAATATTCTTAGCAATTAATTATGTTATGTCTCAGTGTTCCTCTCAGATTTACCCCAGATTTAATCCATGAGGCTGAATCTTGTTGCCGATCTTGGAGAAGATTATATTCAGACACACGTTAGGCATATTTTAACTATATATTAGGCATTAAATATTTCTTGATTGCAGGCACCCGTTGGTCCCATTTACTTCACGAGAGAGCATATGAGTAGGAAATTCAATTGATATGTACATAGGTGTCTAGCTTTAACGTAAATCTTTATCTTTATCTTAGTGCCCATAACATAAATCTTGAGCTGATATGTTTGTTTATAGTAACATCTTGCATTATGGCTGTATAAAAAATGTTGAGATATAATTATTTCGAATTTCAGTGTGTTTCATGGCATTGATACAACAAATGTGGTGGTGAAGAGGAATAAATGGCGTGAGCAAATGCTTTGATGTTCATCCCGCCTTAGACGTGCATTTCAAAATCGAAATCGACACGTGAAATGTCCATCTGTGGAAGCAATTTCGGTTCATCCACACAACTTAACAAAGTAAGTTGGAATGTGGTCATGTGTATAGTGGCGGTGTGTTTTTGCTGAAAAAATTAGAACTAAAAATGTTATTTTCATGCCAATTTCAGGACGGCAGTTTGCATCACAAATGGCTGGGGCTATAAGTTGTTTGTTTAACGTTAAAACAAAAATTATAATGCGTAAAATAAATTTATAATGTCCCCGCATCGTTATTAGTAACTCACTCTTGTCGTCACTCTTGCCCGCATCAATGACATGAAACTCCTGTGCAACAGAAAGTAATGTGTTTTATTATTATTATCATTGATGAATCGAGCTTATCAGAATTGCAGAATTTCCAGGAAGCTGCAATACGGATACGGATTAATTATCATTTAGACCATTGCCTCGACTCAAGTCATAGCTCTACAAATCAATCTACAACCTTGATGTGATGTGCATGAAATTTCTGTGAAGCCGCGCACTGACATATTTTCTTGGTTCAGGAGATCACGAGTCTGAGGGTCAACACTTTCAGCCTACAGGAATAATAGATATGTGGTGATTTTCAGAAATGTCTGGCAGACGAGCAGCCCTTCACAGGAATTTTATAATATTATTTAGATTTTTTAAAAACCGGGTGAAATAAAAATACAAATTTCTTTTGACGTGTAATTTTTATTGAGCACTCTTTTGACGTGCTAAGCGATCTTGACGCGTTCAATTTTAAACACCAATTTTGAACACTGTCTTAAAATAAAAATAAAACACTTTCTAACTAGAAATATAATGTCCGTTCTAATTTAAAAAATAATAATATAATGTTCATTCTAATTTAAAAAATGAATATGCTATGTATTTTGTTAGAAAATTAAATATTATGGAGCAATGGAAGACATAAAATATTGCAGAAATATAAACACAGAAAACTCACAAAACAAGAGAGACACAGATATACGTGGTTCACTCAGTTTGGGCTACGTCCACCTCGAACAACCAGTTCTTCCTTTCTATTATTCAGCAAAATGAAGAGACACAACCTACAGCAAATCCGCTGTAATATCCTCTGTTTTCTCTCACAGTCTCACCTCTTTGTTTCCCGCTCATATTGAATACACATCTATCTCACAGCCTCAAATACAATGCCCTCATACAAAGAGAGAGGTTGCCTTCTAAGGCAAAAAACCCTAAACTAAACATAAGTTCTACCGTCAGATCATCCGCCTAATGAACGCCCAGATTGACCAGAAATTACTATACTTTTACAAGGCAAATTTACATCTCTTTTTAGCTTCGGGGGCGCTGCCCCGAGCCCCCGCCTGGGACCGCTAGCCCCCGGACCGACCCCTGCGGGGGGACAAGTCCCCCGCACCCCCGCGTGGAGGGGTTTACAAAACTTCCTGGGGTATACATCCGGCTGAAACAAAGACCTCTGAACAATCATGCTCCTCACACAACACATTTAAAGTAATGTTTTATAAGTAAAATGTTTGGATGTAAATGTTGTATAAAATATTTTAATGTAACTGTTTAGATATTATATATTGCTTTCGAAACAATGTGTATATATTTTGAAAAAATAAGTTTTTATGGTTAAAATGTTTTAAGGGGTTCTAATATTTTATAGTTTGGTCCTCTATATACTCTATATAGCATTTAAAAATACAATTTAAACAATGAAAAATTAGACATTGTACTTTGCACTCTAAAAAATTTTAGAAATGGAAAATTTGATCCCTCTGCGGTTATGTTAGATCTGCACTTAGATGGACCTTATACTTTAATCATGTATGAGAGAGATTCCTACATATGCATGTGCATGTAGTTGCCACATGTCACTCTTAAAATAAAAATGAATTACACTCTAAATAGAAAAATAATGTTGTCTATGATAAAACAATGAATATGTTATGAATTCAAAGTAATTTCATGTAAAGTAATTAGATTTAAAAGAAAAAAAGTAAGATGTTTAAACCATTTTAAATTTTATTGATAAAATGTTTAGATAAACATGTTATATAAAATATTTTACTGTCAAATATGTATATATTATATATTGTTAAAAAAAACTTGTGTATATGTCATTAAAAAAAATATTTTTTATGGTTAAAACATTTGAAGTGATCTCAATATTTTAAGATTTGATCCTCTATATACTATATATATAACATTCAAAAATGCAATTTAAACAATGAAAAATTGTACATTGTATTTTACACTCTAAATAATTCTCAAGTCATATTAGATCCATGCTTAACATGCATACTACTTTAATCCAGTATGAGGAGGAACATGTCCCTCTTAAAATAAACATAAAATACACTCTAAATAGAAAAATAATGTCCACTATAATAATAAAAATGAATATGCTATGCATTTGAAGTAATTTCATGTGAAGTAATTTGAAGTTAAAAAAAAATGAGTAAGAGGTTTCAACCATTTTAATTTGTGCCAATAAAATATTTGCATGTACATGTTGTATAAAATATTTTAATGCCAACTATGGATTGTTTAAAAAAAATTGTGTATATATCTTGAAAAAAAATTTATGGTTAAAAAATTTCATATGGTGTTAATATTTTACAGTTGGGTTCTGATGTAGTTTATATAGCATTAAAGAATGCAATTTGAACAATGAAAAGTTACATACTATATTTTGCACTCGAAAAAATTTTGCAAGTAAAAATTTTTCTCTCTACACTCATATTAGTTCTGTGCTCAAGAGAGATATACTAGTATACTTCTAGGACAACCAAAATCTTTATGATGAATTAATTAAAGCATCCAGATGAGACTATTTAAATATATTTTTGTATGTGAAATATTGGAAATTTTTTTGTTCATACATATTTTTACATAAAAAAAACATTAATATAATGAAAATATTGTAAATATTTTATTGTATTTTAATTTGAATTGAGATATAGGAAATTATATAATAACCATTTTTAAGAAATATTCTTTTTAGTGAGAAATTAAAGCCATGTTTAAGATTTAATATTTTATTTTTTATTATTTTAAAGAATGTTTTTATGTAAAATTTAGTATTTAGGTTACTTAATACTAAAATTTAGTATTTAGGTTACTTAAAAGTTAAAAAAATGTTTTCAAAGGATTTTTATGTTCTTTTTCCTTATCTAGAGTATTTAAGCCTTAAAGTATTATTTAGAATCTTTAAGCCTGAAAGTATTATTTAGAGTGTAATTCTTTTGTAATTTTTAACCCTTTTTTGTATTAGTAAATCCATTATTGTTATATCAAATGTTATAATATAGAATGTATCTCATTTCTAAATTAAGATTCGTTTCAAATCGATTGTGACATTATCACAAGTTGTATGGAAGAATGCCTAGCCCAGAAATTGTAACAGTGGAATTTAATATTTATTTAGATATATTTTCTCTTTGGCAATAAATTATGCTTTACATCATGAAAGGTTCTAGACTAATATATAGAACCTTGAAATTGGACCTCTATCTAAATTTGTGTCTAACGTGTATGATAATTTTTACACCGATTATAATTTGTTGAATTTAATTTCCAAACGATGAAATACTATGCAATAGCCCTGGAAGTATTGGTCTAAGAAAACATAATTCATCTCAAAATATTTGGTACAAAATGTCTATTTTTAAGAAAAAAAACATCATGACTAGTTAAAAGATGAGATTCAACATATAATCCGAGATTTTGGGGTACATAAGAAAAGCATAAAGTACTAAATTATAATGCATTTTTTATATTTCGAATATTTACGCTATAAAATATTTTGTTTAGAAATATATTTATTTAATTAAAAAAATTAGTGTTGTATAAACATGTGTCTATAAAATATATTTATAATTTTAATAATAATACTAACAATTTTAAAGTTACAATAAATTAAGATATGAAATTTGTGTATAAAGTGTTTTTGTTTGTGGAATAAGAAACATATAAGATAATTTGACTAAATTTTTTACAAAAATATACATATTTGACACATCTTAAGTCTTTTCCGAAGGGGTGACATTTTTGACATGAGTAGAGATTTGGATCATGTGCTACTTGCAACACATGTCACCCCTGGTTAAGTGTTGAGGAAAAATTTGAGTGTGGGATGATTGTTGTTTTACAATTAGGTTTGTGACTTTAAATAGGTCATCATGTCCAAAGAATGTTTCAGGTGTGTGGATTGTACGACAAGTGGCGAGGTCCACTCCCTACTCTCCCTTAAATGCTTCAAATCGGCGAGGATTTTGTTTATTCTTGATTTCTCATAGTCGAAGTGTGCACACAATCTTGTTGAGGTGTGGTTCTAGGAAGATATTAAGGTTGTGCTTCATCATGGAATTGAGTGGCGGTATGGTCATTATATTATAAACTTTCTCTTCTCATTTACTGGTTCACTGAAGGTTGTCTATTATATGCTCTGTTCTCTAGAGTATTGTGTAGTTGCATGGTTTCTTGTTCATTTTTGTCTTGTTGCAGAGCCTCTTTCAGTGGTTGAATCTATCATCATTGTCCTGTCATCTTGGTTCACTATCTTAGCTTTATATGGTCTACTAGTCCTCTGGTCCTTCCGAGAATTGCATGCATTATGTCCTCTCTTTCCTTTATATTATGGTTCTTATCCTGTTAGGGTGGTTTTGATTGAATTTTCATCATTAGAATTTGGGTTATTAACACTAGTTTGTTTTGAATTACCTTCTCTCTGTCTAGTTATTAAAATGGTGTTGTAGTACTACCATTGTGTTGTTATATTTGGTCTAGGATTTTTAATGCTATCCTTTTCCTGGAGGGACCCTATGATGTCCTTGAATTGTATTGTCATTTCTCGTTTCCCTAAAAAAATTCTTGTTCATTAGACTTTTGGTGATGACCTTTTAGTCTTTATTTTGGTTTGTCTAAATGATACTTCTTGGCCCTTCGTTAGTTTTCAAGGAAGGGATTCATGTTTTTTAGGGTCTTAGTTTTTATTAACAGCTACTTCCATGCCTCCTTAATAAATATTGCATGCTAGGAGGGGTGGAGGAGGTAATGTTGCAAAGAAGAGGTGTCGCCCCTTTGTGTATTATGTTGTGACAACCCTCTTTGATGTGGTTCCTCTAGAAGTTTGAAGATATATTTTATTGTTGGAATTTAAAGAGCACGCTAGTTGCCATTATCCATCTTACTCATTGGAACAGGGTGAGCAGTTGAGATGGGTTCCAGACCTTTGTAAATCTTAGAAGAAACCACTTCATTTTCTCAATTCACTAGCCTCTTACAAGCATATCTCTATTGTACAATACCTTGTATTCTAGGATACGAAAACTGAGACCTATAATCTCTTTTCTTCCCATGAATATGTTAAGGGAATACATTGTAACCTCTGGTATTGTTTCAACAGTTTGGATTCCCCTTTGGCTCATGTTAAATGATTTCTGGTTAGTGATTTAACTTTTGGGGACCTCACAGATCCTCCAGTTGATCATGGTGGCGCTCCCACTATCATTTCTTCTAATCATTACTAAGGTTGGTGCAATCCAGAGATTTTGTTTTCATTTTTTTATACAGGTAGCATGTTTGTTCACTTCTCTTGGAGGTAATGGACTCCTCTTGATGTTGTCAATATTATGCCTACTTGTACCTTTGATGGAGGTTCAAGTGTAAGCTCTAAGGAGAATTGGGATTTGGAGCTACATTTGCATGTTTCATCTTCTTTTATTTTCTATGCACAATGAAATTATATTTTGACAATTGCAACTTATTTTATTGTATGTTTTCAGCTTGGCTTGCAAAGTAAAGGATGAGTATATTTACCTTTGAGTATCTAGCTAAACTTTCCTTGTTGGATGCAAGGCATATTTTTATGTAGTTTCAAATTTTGAATGACCTTCATAATCTTTCCGCGGCCAACAATTGTAATTTTATGGGCTTGTTTTACTCATATTTTCATGGTTTTAATTCCCAAAGGGGAGTTAATGACTATTTATGCTCACACCTTTTTGCATTTGTCTCAATTGATGAATGGTATAAACTTATGTTGGAATGCTTTAGTTGTTGTTTGAGAATGAGTCTCTATCATTGTTGTACTAGTGCTTTTAATGGACCTGAATTATTGTTTTGTTGAGGATATTAATGCCTATAAAGAACATAACTATAATTAATGTGCTAATAATATAAATCTTTCATTTTACTATTAATAAAAATATTTATATAAAAAAAAGGTTTTTATTCCAAAATCATATACTATAACAAATTTATTAATAACTTTATTGTTATAAAGTAAAATATATGATATAAATTTAAATTTTTTAAAGAAATTACAGGTAACTAATAAACTGGAAAACTTTGGGCAAAATATAAATAACTATTACCAAAGATATAAGTGGAAACCATAAATTCAAATATCTACAAGCTATAGAGATGAAACAATCATTAACTAACAATCATTAACTATTGTGAGTATAATAGGGAGATATCTTATTATATATTTAACTAAATTAACCACGTTGAAAAAAGAATAAAAGGCTTACAGAAGCTATATCATTTATTTATGGAATGAATTGTATTTTGGGTGTAAAGGGCTTACTTAAAGTATACTACAACTTTTTAAATACAGAAATAACATTAAGAATATTGAGGGTTTAAAGAAGCCATATCATATCTAATTAATTTATAGAATACTTATGTTGAGTGTGTAAATGTTTTTTTAAAGTATACCATAACTAATTCAAATGTAATCATAATTAATTAAAATCGAAAATAATTTTATTAATGCAAAATATTAAATTAAAATGTGTAATTTAATGATTGGATACTAATAATTTATATTTTTAATTGTAAAACTGAGTTAAGAAATAGGAATTATTATTTATAATTTCTATTTTACAGATTTTAGTTAGCTATTTGGAAAATTTACAAGCTCTGGTAAGTTTTGGTATAATGGCAAATTTATTCATGATATTAAAATTTACGTTTAAGTTCAATTCGTTCAATTCCCAGCTATGATTAAAAAAATATGTGAAAAATCGCAACATTTTTATAAAATCTATAATTTCCATCCTAAAAATCCTAATTACTGATGCGGAAAATTACAACCAACCTCTTGGATTTTACGTGCGCTAGCTATTCTTTTCGGTCCAATTCAACGGCGGTATTTGGAATAAAATCACACGGTTTCATCGTCTTTTTCATGAAATCCAGAGTTTTTTTTATATGGTTTCATAGGAGCTTCTAAAATCCATGGTGTGGACGAATAACTTGAAGGCAGTGAAGAAATTTAAACGTGGAAGGTGAAGGTCGGTCGTGAACTTGTGTGGCCTTACGTGGATTGGTCTCTTGGACATTCGCCACAATTGACATCGACGGGTTGCTCCTTTGACATTCAGTGATTTAAGCCGTTATCTTTGTCAGTAACGGAGGGAAAATCCCTAAAAGTCAAAGTGGGGTATCATGCTCCCCGAATTCGGGTCATGAATGGATGGCTGAGCGGCCTGGACAGTGGAGTGTTTTAATTGTTTCGCACGATTGAACAAAAGAAGATTTATACACTTTGTTTCCTTTCTCTCTTTGCCTTCCATTATATTATTACATTCTCGACTTTCACGTGATTCAACCTAAAGCCTTCTTTTCCGCTGCTGGAAGGAGGAGGAGAGACAAAAATGCGCCGCATAAATACGGGTGGCTATTTTCACTTTCAATATTAGCTAACATGCAAAGTGCATAAATATTTACCAAATATGATTGAGAACAACATTTATATATACGTACATTGTATTTGAACAGCATGTAATTCATATGTTTTATTTTATTTTTTTAAATAACTATAATGCCAATATTGTGTTTTATATAATACGAAATTTAAAAGATTATATTTACGGGTAATATTGAAATATTATTATTATTATTATTATTAATGAGTTTATTTATTATTTTTTTTGTTTTATATTTGTATGTGTATGTATAAAATATTCATCTCTTAAAATAAGAATTTTATTTTAATTGTTTTATATATTTTATTTTATTTATTTATTATTTATCATTACTAGTAATTGTATTAGATGTTGTAAAAAAAATGCGATAAGTAAGGTTCAAATTCTAGAAGAAACTTGATATATAGGAAATCACTGAATATAAAAATTAGTAAACAGAATGTCATTCTTTGCAAATTTATCATCCAGAATCCAAACTTTATTGGCTTTTATTTTCAATTGAGAAAATTGGCACATACTATCACTACAAAAAAATGCACATAAAATAATAAATCATATAAGTGTTCCATTGATAGAGTTTCCAACCACTAATGCACATAAAAGTCTATTTTATACAATTATACTATCAAATTCTTTAATACCTGTAAATTTTTTGAATAGAATGATAGTTTAAACTATGCAATTTTAACATCTAATTTTAACATATATTTACTAGATTCCACATAAAACTGATTAAATAATATATATAGTTTTTGGAGATTCCACATAGCCGATTAAATAATATATATAATTTTGGAGATTCTATATGAAACCAATTAAATAATATATTTTTTTGAGAAAAATAAAAATAAATATTTGAATGCACTATATTTTCACATAAAATATATTAACAGAAATTCATTTACTATTAATCCAAAATCTTTACTAAAAACCTAATAATATACTGAGAAGAAAACTAAAACTTAAAAAATAAACTAAGAAAAACATAACAAGCATAATCACTTCTTCCATATTATCATCATCAAATTGTTGGTGACCAGTATCCTTACTTGCATGTTTGGTTTATCAATCAAACCAAATTGAAATGGAAAATTATCATCATGCGTCAACCAAACCACATTAGCCTATCACGTAGGTTTCTTGAAGAATCAAAAAATTGTGACCATCCTATTAGCTATGTTTCTTGAAACATTGCTTGGAAGGTATATATCACGACAATAACAAACTTCATTATAGTCATTAAGCATGCTAATGAAAACAATGGAAATTAAATAAATCCCATTTTCTTGAGTTTCATGATGCATGCAAGGTTCCAAGCATTTAAACTTTAGGTTTTTGAGTGTTGAATTAGGGAAATATTTCTAATTTCAAGGAGATGGTGGGAAGGACTATCTCTTGAAATGTGCTGAGAGAAGCCAAAGTGGTACCTCCAATACAGATGTTGTACTTTCTCCTCGAAGGAGAAACCACCAAGATCTTTATGCCATTTGAAGTAAGAGATGAGATCTCTTTGTTCACCTAGTGAGAAATTCCTAGAAACACAAACCTCTCGACACCTAAATCTTTCAAAGAAAATTATAGTCACTTGCCCATCTGCAAGCTCATAATTATTTTCTAATGCAGTAGAGGTCATTACCAGTTTCATATCCTTCTCATAATCTATTGCAACATATCCCAATTTTTCCATTATGTCTCGAACAATTTCTCATTTTTCTTGTGTAGTGAAAGAGTACCCATCGTTGTTAGCATCTCACATAGTGCATTAATTATGTCTCTACTTGTAAGGATTATTCTATCGATTGGATAGGAGAGGGAATTTCCTTCATAGGAGGGAACAACATAAGTGAGACCATCTCCAGAATCGAGAACAATACCTAAACAAAATTGGGAATTGAAAATATTAAATTACTGTTTAAAATATGTATGAAGCATAAGTTGCCATAATATTACCTTAACTATGACTCATTAAAAACCCAAATAAAATACACTTATATGAATTATAAAATGACTGACATGACACCCTTAGGTGACTATTTCCATTTTACTGATAAAATACAATTACCATAACCATCTCCCGGGAGTGAAATTCATTCATATATGGCACTACTCTGTCTTTCCAATCTCATGGAGTCAATACCACTTGTTGAACTAGTACGATTATTATAGAACCCATGTTACTCATCATTCACCTTGATTTAAGGAATTTACAGATCATCAATCAAAGAACTCAATATTTTTTTACCTAACAAACTTGTAGTTACACAAAATTTCACCAAATATTTACACAATTTGACCATCAATCTAAACTTCTGATGGATTCCATGGGCGATGTGCATGGACTTGCCTCCTATTATTATACTCATACATCATGGTAAATAAATGAGTAAGCTCAACCAACTTATGAGACTGAGTAGAAATCAGAGATGTTGTGGATGGATTCTTAGAAAAAACAATCTCATACCCTCCATATGAAATATGTGCTCACAGAGAAGCCCATATTGATCTCTTTTGCATTCTCCATAAAAACTTTCCTTACTAGGCTATCCATCCCTATCTTTTCATCAAAATCCATCGTTGTTTTCTCATCACGGTCAAACCACTACGACTTACTATCATTACCAAAATAATGAATCACTAGAAAGGAAAATTTTAAACAAAACTCTACCAAAATATGAATCTAGAAGATATGGTGTTCAATAATAGAAAAGCAACCTTAAACTAACATTCTTGATTGAATCTCTGATTACATTTGTTTTCACGCAAAATATATTAACCAAATCAACCCATATAAAAAGGCTTTTGGTCGACTAATTTTGAATTTTGTAAAATATCTGGTTTGCATTATCTTTTCTATTTAAATTTATGGCCGTGTACATTGTGTTTCTCGCATACCTAAACTCTAATATTTTACTCAATGTATAACCTTTTAAATCAACCACTGTCAAAATCGATAATGAATAACAGTTGTAGATTTTCAACATTTACTAAAAAATTAAGCGAAGAAACACTGCAATTCTTGACTGCTAAAAAGATAGAAATGAAGACGGACGCAATAACTCCTAGGGCTACTCATATTGAAGCTACAATTGTCAACAACTGTGAAAATATGAATAGAAAAGGTTTGTTGGTATTGGTAAAATATGGGAAGAAAAGATAGAGGCTTACCATATGCTAGGATGGGTCCTTTCTTGAATCTTTGATTCATTTGTTTTCACATGAAATATATTAACCAAATCAACCTATATAAAAAGGCTCTAGCTCAACCAATTGAATTTTATAAAATATTTGGTTTGCATTATCTTTTCTATTTAAATTTATGGTCTTCTACATTGTGTTTGTTGGATACCTAAACTCTAAGATTTTACTCAATGTATAACCTTTTAAAGAAGTGACTCTTAAAATGTATAATTAATAACAATTGAATACTTTCAACATTTACAGAAAAATTAAGTGAAGCAACACTGCAATTCTTGATTGCTAAAAGGATAGACATGGAGGTGAACCCAATGATTCCAAGGGGTACTGATATTGAAAGTGAAATTTGCCACAACTATGAAAATATGGACAGTGAGATAGATTATCATGAAGAGGTTTTCCAATATTGGTAAAACATGGGAAGAAAAGAGAGACACTTATGATATGTCAGGACAGGGCCTTACTTGAATCTCTGATTACATTTTTTTTCACATGAAATATATCAACCAAATCAACCCATATAAAAAGGCTCTTTCTCAACCAATTCTGAATTTTTTTAAATAGGTGCTTTTCATTATCTTTTCTATTTAAATTTATGGTCTTGTATATTGTGTTTCTTGCATATCTAAACTCTAGGCTTTTACTCAATGTATAACCTTTTAAAGAAGCCACTCTGAAAATGGATAATGAATAACAATTGAAAACTTTCAACATTTACAGAAAAATTAAGCGAAGCAATGCTTCAATTCTTGACTCCTAAAAGGATAGAAATGAAGAAGGACCCAGTGACTCCCAAGGCTACTGATATTTAAGTTGTAGATAGCCACAACTGTGAAAATATGAATAGTGTGATATATTAACATGAAGAGGTTTTCTAGCATTGATAAAACATGGGAAGAAAATATAGACTTACCATATGTTACGATAGGAATGAACTGTTGCAAAATCAATTCCTCTAATCTGGTTATTGGTCATGAAATCTCTTCCCATGGATATGCCTAGATTGATCTCTCTTTTGTATTCTCCATAAAATCCTTCCATACCAACAATTCTTGATTGATAAAATGAAGACGAGCCCAATGACTCCCAGGGCTACTGATATTGAAGTTGCAATTGTCCACAACTGTGAAAATATGAACAATGCAACAAATTAACATGAAGAGGTTTGCCAGTACCGGTAAAACATGGGAAGAAAATATATCTGGGTAGATATAAAATGATATAAAGGTATACAACTGCCCAAAGGTAAACAATGTCTTAACATAACATGTATTTCATCCATACTGCATTACTTTGTAGCTCACTCTAGAACTAGACTCTGGACAACCTCAACCTATTAGAAAAGGAAATGTTGTAAAGATCATCAGTGAGACAAGTCAATTCAAAGAAAATTCCTTTTAGTGAGACCATGTGAAAAACCACAAACATGAAGAAGACTCATATAGTTGTGGCCAATAGAAATTGAATTTGTTTTTTGATGCATAAAATCTTATTTAGCAAGGTAGTCTTACGCCTTCTTATGCCTTATTAACTATACCTATGAGACAAACATGAAGAACGATCAACTATGAGAAATGTGGCAATGGTAATGGAAGGTATGATGAAGGATTTGGTGAAAAATACAAGATCAAAATGAAGCATATCCAATTTGATTGGTAATTATACAAGTGCAACAGAGAATGATTTAGCTACATCAAATGACCAAAGTTATACATACTAGTTTGTGATAATTGTCAGTGGAAAATATTTCCATGGAAAAATCAGTTACTTTTACTTATTTAAGAAAATTTCTATTAGGATAGAATTATATATTTGTAATTATGTTCAACATGAAAAATAGACATGTTTTCCATAATACAGTGGATTGCAGATCTACATTTGTTTTAATGTGTTATACATGATGCCAATACTCATATCCATGCAGTGATATTTAGATATTGGTAACATCAACTGAAAATAGATAAAAATTGTAGGATATTGCCAAACAAGTTAGTAGTTCTAATTACTAACAACCTAGTCAATGTGAAAGCAAACCAGATTCAATGTCAAAACTAAGAAACACAATAGAAATGAGTGAACATGACCTCTTCTTAGTTACTATCATCTGTGGCTATCAAGGAAGTTTTCTCTCATGCTAATGCTAGATATAATATACTGAAGTTAGCGAACCACTTATGTGTTCTTATAGGTTATGTCTGACATGTATTTCTTAGCATTTCTACATATTTAGGGTTCTAAACAATAAATCATCCCATTTATTATAGTATCACTTTTATTTAATTCAAAACTTCTCGATTTAGAGTTTTCACCCCCTCTCATGTATTTTGGATCTCGAAATCATATCAAGATTCACAAATCTAGTTATCCCTATGAAACATTAGAATAAAATGAAAGGAAGGTTATGCTCCAGGTTTTTTTGGGATCAATAAACATAAACAACAAGCCTTGGTGCATGGAGATGTTTTTTGGGAGTAGAAAACAGCATAACCAACACCTCTTGGTGCATGGGGGTCAAATATAACCTGCTACAAAGCAGAATGGATATGATTTCAACAGATCCCAAAGTGGGGATCTGCAAAGCATATTTGGATTCACAAATCCAATTATCCCTATGAAACATTAGAATAGAATGAAAGGTAGGCTCTGCCCCATGTTTTTTTGGGAGAAATAAACAATAGAACGAAGAGCCCTAGTGTGGCAAATCAACATGACAAGATTTGTCACTATTGATAAAACATGGGGATAAAATATAGAGACTTACCATATGTGCGGATACTAATGAAATGTTAGAAAATCAAGTCTCTTGATCTGGTTATTGGTGATGAAATCTGTGCCCACCAAGAAGCTTGGATTGATCTTTCTTTTGTATTCTCCATAAAATCCTTCCATACTAGCCTATCCATCCCTATTTTCTCATTAATCCATCCTTGTTCATTGATCATAGTCAAATCACTACCACCTACCATCACTAATAAAATAATGAATCACTAGAAAGGAAAATTTTAAACAAAACTCTACCAAACTATGAATGTAGAAGATATGGTATTCAACAATAGAAACAAGACCTTAAACTAACATCCTTGCTTGTATCTATGATTACATTTCTTTTCACATGAAATATATTAACCGAATCAACCCATATAAAAAGGTTCTTTCTCAACGAATTCTGAATTTTATAAAATATTTGGTTTCCATTATCTTTTCTATTTAAATTGATGGCCTTGTACACTATGTTTCTTTCATACCTAAAATCTAAGATCTTACTCAACGTATATTGTTTTAAAGCAGCCGCTATCAAAATCGATAATGAATAACAATTGTAGACTTTCAACATTTACGTAAAATTATGTGAAGCAACACTACCATTATTGATTACTAAAAGGATAAAAATGACTACAGACCTAATGACTCCTAGGGCTATTGATATTGAAGCTATAATTGGCCACAACTATGAAAATATGAACATTGCGATAGATTAACATGAAGAAGTTTGATGGTATTGGAAAAACATGGGAAGCAAAGATAGAGAGTTACAATATGTCAGGATGGGAATGAATTATTGCAAAATCAAGTCCTTTGATTTGGTTATTAGTGATGAAATATGTGCCCATAGAGAAGCCTAGATTGATCTCTCTTTTGTATTCTCCATAAAAACCTTCCAAACCAACCTCCATAAGATGGTTTCCATCAATGGATTTGACATGGCCGGCCATCTCTGATTTGAATGGAAAAGTTAGTGTTTGTTGTGCTAACTTCAAATTGAAAATAGTAAACAAACTGCTTGAGGATTATGAGGTAAATTGCAAGTTCACCATGAGTTTTTATGTCTTTATATGTAATTCATGAGCTTAAAACTTGAATTAAAAAATCATTGAACAACATCATAACATAAATACACTCAGCAATTGATAAAGGAGTTAACCCCTCCTAGCCTACGTCTCCTTGGTCCTCTTCCAATGGTTTGACCCAAACTCATTATTCTCAAAATACTTCACTGATAAAGAGTACATAAAGTGTGTTGACCAAAAGAGTGGTTAGTTTCCCCTTCAAGGAAACATTCTTCTGCAAATAAATCTCACTCTAAAAAAATTGCAACCTACATTGAGTCATGAAACAATCAACAAGAAAACGGTTCTCAAATCAAGACCCCATACTCCATCTCACAATGAGCATAACAAGTACATCAATTCACTTGAAGTACTAAAAGAGAGATGTCCTCAAAGACATAACGAGAAAAAATAAACATGAACTACACAATAGATGTCTCATTTATTGCAGAAAACATATGAAGGCTAGAAAACCCCTACAAGGTCCTTTCCATTCTCAAAAGCATTTCAAAATGGCTTCAACCACTCAGTTGACTCTAACACCCCTACACTTAAACCCGCAAAAGGTCTCCTCAGAAGTGCTCTAATGGCTATGGAACTTGTTCCATTGGCTTCAGAAGACCCAAAAATTCTTATCTAGCTTCCTCCCTCTCATGAAAAGACTAAAAACTGAATCAGATATGAGCATCCCTAGGTCTTGCATTATTCACTCTAGAAATTCCCCCAAATCTGGCATCGAACCTAAAATTTCACCCCAAAATCTGTTGATATAGCTTTGATTCCACAAAACTCTTGGTGAAATTGTCGAAGCATTTAAATAACCTCCATAGCCCTAACTCTGAAAATTATGGCTGCATGGGCCTTCATATGTACCAGGGCTAGCCCCGCTGCCACTAGCGGTCTTCTTGGAAGTTTAGGCTAACCAAAAACCTTGTCACTTCATGATGGCATATGCTGGCAATTTTAGAGGCAGAACTATTGGGTGAGAAACTTGTTAATAGGTGGTTGGAGCGTTCACGGTTTCGGTTTGGTGTTTATCACCACAAAGTAGGAGTTATCATGACAACCCCGCGTCTATGGTGGTCACAAGCGGAGGTTCCGGCGGTGGTTACCGCCACGGCGGCGTGCTAGGGTCTAACCCGCCACCCCTCTGTCTATGGTCCCATGGCGCGACGGTGGAAAAGGGCTAGGCCCTAGCCTGGTCTCCATGCCATATGCACTAACAATTTAATTTAAAATAAATTCCCCTACCAACGTTAAACAAGAATCACGTTTGGTGAAATGGTAAATGGCTCGGTTTGTTGGGTAGAGGTCCATGGTTTGATCCTTGACGGTGTAATTTTAACCTTGCTAAAATTTTGGTGGCCTTCGGGCTGCGACATGGTGGCTGCTGGTTGGGCCACGTCGCAACCTATGGTTGGCCACCAATTGACCAACCATATCACACCACGTCAATGCCATTTAAATCGTGCCACTTGCACCACCTCATTTGTTGAAGGAAAAAAGTCAATGCATAGTCACCCTACCACATAGGAATTCCCATTCAGTGCCATGTTAGTAGTATGGACTATTGACTGGATTGTCATTTATTTTTGTAAAAATTCACTGGTTTTGAAAAATGAACAAAATTCATTTCCAAGAGAATACGATGTCTATTTTTTGTGAAACACATTGCACTATATTCAGGATAACGAGCACTGTGTGGTCGTTGAGTTTCTATGCAAATCCAAAACCTTCAAATTTTGACTAAATTTTTGAGCTCTGGATCACTCCTCACCACTGGGAGCTTTTGGACCCCAAAATATCACTTTCATTTGTTCAGTAATTTAGGGTATAGTTCCCTCACCTTTCCAATCTTGATCCATTTGGCCTTGGAACGTTTCAAGCTGATCTTGAACTATTTGATGTACCAATTGGATTTGGTCAATGAACTTCTTGGCTTTGTCTATGTCGCTATGACCATCAATAGAAACATCCTTCCCATGAATGAAATCTAATGGCCATCTTCTGCAAAATATTTACCAAAGATAAAATCGAAAAAGACAATGGAAAATAACCCAAAGAATATTCCCATGGAAATAGTCATATAAATGAGTTCTTGACAAATTTGTAACATAGTGAATGTGTTGCAACTACTCATCCCAAAGTTTAGGATGCTTACTAAAATGTCCACAAATGGAAATTCATCTTACTATCTGGAATACATTTGACTCCCAAAATGCCATATAAATTCACTCATCATCAAGCCAAAATAGCATAACAATCCCAAAGAAACTACTGTTGCATATAAATGATTTATTCACAAATATCATTTTTACAAAATGCCCAACTGTGGGGACATGGAACAAAGGAAATACAAAATAAATGTAGTCTTTAATTAGACAAATAGTCCAACCATTTCTTACCTAAATATGCTAGGGAAATTTCTTTATGCACTTCAGTTCCTTCTCGAACTGCTTCTGGAATGGTTATTGCGTGCCTTGCACATTCATATACCTTCTCCTTCTTAGCTGATTCCATTACCTCTTTGTACTTCTTTGGATGAAGATGTGGATGCAACTTCCAACACTTTTATATCCAATGCCCACTTATGTTGCAATGAGTGCAAAATTTTTTGTGAGATTTTCTTGGCACAAATTTCTTTAAAATTGGATGAGAATTTCCCTTCTTGGTATCAATTCCAATTGACATATTCATCTTCTTGACTAATGATTTCCTTTTGTGGCACTTAGCTACACAATGGTTATGTGCATGACAAAAAGTAAATGGAAAACATTCCACAACATGTTATTCAAATCATCATGTTGTTTGTAATCATCAAAAGCCTTTGAATAATCAGGATCCTTATACCTCTTATGGTTATCCTTTGGCTTATGAGCCTGGCAAGGAGAACTTGAATGGTGAGAAGAAATTATATTGGTCTCTTCTTCAACTTACTCATCTCCCTTTGGAGAATTATTTCATTTCATGTCCTCCTTTTGCTTTAGAAACCAAGCCGTTACCAATTCGAATGTAAATCCCAATAGTATGCCTCCTTATGTCCTCTCTTATGGAAAAAAGAAAAAGATACCAAAGATCTATCTCTAGAAGAGAATTCTTCCTTTTCAACATAGCCTAAACCTTCATATCAAGGTCTCTTGTTTGCCTCAACTGGATGGATAATTCCATTATTGTTCACTCCAAGGCCTCCTCCCTTGTACCCCATATTGGACAAGAGTGTTGCTCATATGCCTTTTCTATGCTTCTCAAAGGGTGTAAAAGAGCTTAATTGAACATTTTCATGTAAAGAAACTGCATGTAAATTCTTACCATTTTCCTCATCTTTCCACTAAGGGACAAAGATTCTCTTAAATTCTTTCCTAATTCTTGAGGTGTCTTCTTGGACTCTTGGTCTTCCTTCTTTCATCTCCTTGGACTTTTGCATTGATAGAACCTCAACCTCAACATCATGTGGAAAAAAGGTGTAGACTTGGTCATCTTCCTTCTGTGAGGGACATTTTTGGACTAGCCTCTTGTGGATACTCATTCAAGAACTCATGCTTCTTCTCTACCCTACATGGAGTAGTGGAGGATGCTTCAAGGAAACCTCCTTGTGTCCCTGGTACATAGGAGGCATCCTCCAATTGACAATAGCAATAGCTTGCATTCTTTCCATGTCCACAAGCTTTCTTAATATTGGAGGGACTCTTTGCTACTTTGGTAGAACACAATTCATCATTCTGTTCCTCCACAACATTCTGAAACATGAGGCGTCTCTTTTGCTTCTCTTCCTCAACAACTTCAAGTAGTATTTTGATATCCATGTTCTCTTGTTGGAGAAATGAAATAATGTCCTTTGAATCTTGGAGACTATCATGCTTTGAACTCATGCGCATTTTGCCTAAAGCCTCAAGTGAAATTTGAGTTAGAACTGATAATGGAGATTGCAATAATCTTGCTCTCCTGCCCAATCCTTATCCTCTCTTGAGCTTCAAGCTTGTAAGTTTCACATTCACTTGCAAATAGATATGTCCTCCTTGCACAAAGAAATCCAAGTTCCCTGATACCAACTTGATATGAATGGGAAAGTTAGTGTTTGTTGTGCTAAATTCCAATTCAGAATAGTAAACAAAGTGCTTGAGGATTATGAGTTTAATTGCAAGTTACCCATGAGTTTTTATCCCTTTATACCTAATCCATGAGATTAAAACATGAATTAAAAAAAACATTGAACAACAACATAACAATAATACACTCAACAATTGAAAAACGAGTTTACCCCTCCTGGGCTACATCTCCTTGGTATAGCTTCCAATGGCTTGAACCAATCTTATTATGCTCAAAATAGTTCACTAATAAATGGTACATAAAGTGTGCTGATAAAAAAAGTGACTAGTTTCCCCTTCAAGAAAACATTCTCCTACAAAGAAATATCACTCTGAAAACATGACAACCTACAGTCAGTCATGAAACAATCAACAAGAAAATGGTTCTCAAATCAAGACTGCATACTCCATCTGACATCGACCATAACAAGTACATCAATTCACTTGAAGTACTAAAATAGAGCTTTCCTCACAGAAATAATGAGAAAAGAGAAACCTAAGCTAAAAAATAGTTGTCTCAACTACTACAGAAAACGTATGAAGGCTAGAAAACACCTACAAGGTCCTCTCCATTCTCAAAATCCTTCAAAAACGAATTCAACCCCCTGGTTGGTCCTAATACGCATAGACTTAAACCTGTAAAATTTATCTTCAGAAGTGCTCCAGTGGCTTTGAAACCTATTCCATTGGCTTTAGAAGACCCAAAAATGCTTGTTTAGCCTCTTCCTACTCATGAAAATACCAAAACCTAAAGAAGATATGAGCTTCCCTAGCTCTTGCACTATTCGCTCTACAAACTCCCCCAAATCTAGCACTAGTCCTACAATTTTGCCCCAAAAATCCTTGAACAGAGCGGTGATTCCACCAAACTCCATGGCCTTAACACTGAAAATTATGGCCAGATGGGCCTTCATATGTACTAGGTGTTTCCCCCCCTCCCGTTGGCAGTCTTCCTCTCATTTTAAGCTAACCACAAACCTTGTTACATGGTGGCAACATGTGTTGGCGGTTTCGGAGGTGGAATGTTTTGGTGGATTGCTTCCTAACCAGACGTTGGAGCATTCACATGGGCAGTGTATTAACACTAACAGTTTCAGTGTTAGATGATCCAAAAATACAATCTTATCATAAGTTATAAAATAAGAATAAAATAATTATTAATTTAAGATATTAAATTAATAATTATTATTCTAGAATGTTTTGGAATTAGTATATTGTTGTAACTAGATATGACTCTCCAAATGTGTCGTATCTTAGGCTCTATTTTAGGAGATTTGTTAGCTAGTTGGTTTGAATAGCATTTATTGTAAATGGACACTTTTTATTTAATAAATGATCCATAATTAGAGGTAGTTAGCACATGGATCTTATAAATAGCTCATTGCAAGAGTGTCTGGATGTTCAGGTGTAAACTCTTGTAAAATCAATTATGTAATTATTACTTTCTTATCAATAAAATTACGTGTCTGAGGAAACTTCTTCCATTATTGTGGTATCAGATATTAAGCCAAATAAACCCACAGATGTAGTTGCACTCGCAAAATGGGAAGTTAAGAATTATGGCAGGGTATATGTGATGGAGATATTAAGCCGAATAAACCCACAAATGTAGCTGCACTCACAAAATGGGAAGTTAAGAATGCCAAAGCCTTAGATCTTATTAAATCTTCTGTGAATGATGAAATATATGTCCATATCAAAAATGCTACAGATGCATGGTCTACTTTGAAAAATTTTAAAGACCTCTTTGATACTCAGCCTGAATCAAAGAAAGTTGATCTACAATTAAATTTTTTACAACAAAATTTGACTAAAGGAGGTGATGTACTTGAATATATCTCAGGACTTAAGAATATTAGGCAGGAAATCAATAATGTTGGTTTTCCAGCAATTGATGATAGCTTTATGGTCACAATTGTAATTGTTGGACTTCCTTCTTCCTACATGCATTTTTTGGAGACTCTACAATTAACTGGGAAATTAGAGAAACTAAAGTTCGATGAACTCTGTGAAATGTTGACTCAACATGATAAAACTTTTGGGAAGAAGAAAAAAGTTGGTGAAGATGTTTTCTCACAGAGGCTAGCACTAGTAAATCATCAACAGACATTTCTCGAGGCAGATGTAGAGGCAATCAGAATCAAGCAACACAAAGTCGAGGTCAAAGCCAAAGTAGAGGAAACAACTTTAGCATAGGCAACAATTCAGGAAGGAATAATTTTTAAGGTAGTGGAAACAACCAAGGAAGAGGCAATTTTCAAAGACAAGGAAACAATAATCAAGGTAGAGGACAATCTCAACATAGAAGCCAAAGCAGAGGCAGAGGACAATCTTCAGGAAGAGGAAGAGACTTAAGTCAAATTGTGTGTCGAAGATGTAACAAAGTTGCCGATTATGCTGAAGATTGTCAAACTTCACTTAATAAAATTCCCAAGTTTTAGCAGCACTCAGCGCAATTTACAAATGATCAAGATGATGGTAACTCAGAATATGTTTTTACTTCCTCACCAGCATCACAATTTTCATCCCATCTTAGAAGTGACTATGAAGATGCCTGGATCTTGGACTCAGGGGCAACTTAGCACATGACTTGTTGACGTGATTTTTTTTGGAATTTTCAAGATTGCCAGCTTAATGCCATTTTTCTTGCTGATGATACAAAACATACTCCTTATGGAAAAGGAGCAGTTAAAGCTTTTCTCCCTAGCATTGGAGAAAAAATGATTTCCAATGTATGGTATGTACCAAGTTTTAAGAAAAATGTGCTCTCTTTAATCATGGTTCGACAAGCAGGACACCAAGTGATTATGGAAGATGGTTTAGTCAAGATTAATTCAGTCAAACAGAACTTGAAAATTGTCATCATAGGTTATGAAGATGGAAAACTGTTACGGATGAAAGGGACAGTTATTCCAAGAAATTCTAATTTTGCAAGGGCAGTGACTATAGGTATTTCACCTATAAGGCTATGGCATGTAAGATATGGACATTTGAATTTTGAGGGTCTTTCTCAATTGTAGAAACAAGGAATGGTTAAAGGACTTCCCACTTTCAAAAGGGAAGATGCAAAATGTGAAGCTTGCATTTATGGCAAACAAAGTCAAGAAAGTTTTCCAACAAGTTCATGGCGTGAAAATAGGTGGCTACAACTAGTTCACAGTGATGTTTGTGGACCACTACAAACTTCATTTGGTGGTTGCAAATATTTCTTACTATTAATTGATGATTTTAGTAGAATGACTTGGGTTTACTTTTTGAAGAACAAGTTAGAAGCATTTGAGAAATTTAAAATTTTTCACCAACTTGTTGAAAATTAAGTCAAAGAAAAGATAGGTACTCTCAGGATAGATAATGGGGGAGAATTCACTTTAAATGAATTCAAAACTTATTGCAGTGAAAATGGCATAAGGCGACATCTTACTAATGTTTACACTCCACAACAAAATGGAGTAGTTGAAAGAATGAATCGCACCTTGTTAGGAATGGTGAGATCCATGTTAAATTTCAAGAGGTTAAGTCCAACGTATTGGGCAGAAGCAATAGATACAACTATCTACCTAAGAAACAGATCTCCAACTGCTTCTTTAGATGGAATCACACCTTATGGTCAGTCACTAGCATGGATGGACATAAGAGTCGATTCTGGGTGCCCTCGCATGATGGCAAGCTACATCATGGACATTCTATGTATTCAAAATGAGCACACCATAAATCTTTATAGCTGATACTAGTTGGACATAATAAGAGAAGTTTGGAAGGGAACTTGGCGAGGGAAGGTAAAGTGGAATTTTTAAACATGCCCTTGTTGAGAATTTAGTAGGGAAATGTATATGTATATTCTCTTAAATTGATAAATTCTTGTGTTAGATTTTTACTTATTAGCTTTGATCTTTGTTAGTTCAATATGAAAAACGTCAAACAACTACCAAAAAAATAAGAACAATGACACAGTATGTAGGCTCCAAGACAGGGCCAAAATCCCTCCTCTTGAGGGGAAAACCCATAAAATATCTTTGTATCCTTAAGATATTTCAGTCATGAATACCATGACCTAGACTCAAACAGGTACCCTCCAAGATCAAGTCTTATTTGACCTCCTACTGCAATATCTTTGACCTCCCCTGTAAATCGAAAATTTTTCCTGACCGACTAGTATTGCTTTACTATGAGAGTCTGGTCTTCCTCTTGTTTCTCTTCCTTTGACATCACTTGCCTTGATTTGAGACTTACAGTTAGTAGTAAACACCAAGAGACCTTTTCTTGCCTTGTTTCTCTTGTTGTCTCCAAAATCAAACATCTAGACTTCCCCAATGCAGAAATCCCAACCTCGCATTCCGAGAAGAAAGTAGAGATACCCAAACACTTCGACTTCTTCTTCGTACTTACTTTTTCATCCTTTTGTTGCTTCCTTCTTAATATGAGTGATACGTGAGTGAATGATCCAAATGGAGGACAACTTCTTCTTATATATAGGCTTCCTACAAGGGAGAACATGTCTTTTTACTTACACTGACTTGACAGCTCATGTAGGCTGACTTGATCTTGGAGATATTTTGACATTTTCAAGACAAAATAATTTTTTTTTTACAATTTACAATGTACCCGTAAGGTCTTCCATATATGAAAATTACTTTTACACCTAGGACAAGTACTAGAAGCACTCAATGGGTGGTTTGCCTATAAAATAAAATAACTTGAGAATGAAACCCATGAATCCAACAATAATAATAATTTATTTCATTATATTATATATATATATATATATAATATATAATATATAATATATATATATATATATCTATATATCTATAAGAATACATTTCATATGAATGAAGGCCGAACCTAGTTACACATTTTTCATAGAAGGTACATGGTAATTCTCAATCCGAAGAGATCTCATAAGAAGAGTTTGATTGGTAACCCATATGTCTAGCATCATAATGACCGACATTGTTATATAGCAAGGTATTGACTAAAAACTCTAGCTCTCCACAAGATCAGAACATAATGTTGGTGAGACCAATGATTTGTAGACACTAACATCATTATCTCTCCAAGGAACATACCCCACCTAGGTGTTCTCGGAGTATGAACTCTTGTTGGACTATTCCTATCTTATGTAGCTAATCCTCAAATAATTCGGTGCACGCTACTCTTGTCTTGAATTACCTACCACATTCTCAAATAGTATCGAATTCCACATGGTTACCCAACCCTCCATTCTTTCTTCCCAAGTGGAGGCAAGAATGCTTATGTCTATCCCTCCCTCTCAATCTGAGAGGAGGAATCCACCAAACTCAACTTGTCTCTTAAGTATACAAGATTCTTGTTTGGAAGTAATTTTTTCAATATGTCAGCTACTTGCTCATCAGTGGAGATATATTGTAGCTGCACAACACCATTTTGCACTAGCTTTCATATATAGTGATACTTTTTTCTATATGATTTGTCTTCCCATGAAACATTGGGTCCTCATGCAAACGAATACAACCTTTTTTATCATATCATATCATGTAAGTTTCATTGATCCTTCAAATAAGTCAGACGACAACTTCCTTAACCAAACTACTTCACGCTAACTTCACATGCTGCAACATATTTTGCTTCGGCACTATTGAAGGAAACGGTGTTTTGATTTTTTCTCATTCATGAGACCATAGATGATCCTAGACTAAAACATCCTCTCGTAGTGCTTCTTCCATCTTGTTCCTTGCCTCCCCAGCCAGAATCTATATAACCAATCAATTTGATGAAAGGAGATTTTGGGGGTAAACCAATTTCCCCTTTCTTTATAAATTTCAATCCTAAGGCTTTGGGTTTATGACCACAAACCTATTGGAAGTGTTTTATCTTTCACTTAATCCTCAAAACCTGGGACCATTCAACTATCAAAATACATAGGAAACACACTCTCGAACACATAATGCCGGATCTCAGAAAAAAATTGAGCCCGCGTTCATAAATCTCTCGGGTCCCCTCTTTTCACCCGAACTCTATTGGCCTCAATCTCTACCATCCATTTCTTTCTATGATCTAATGACTTTCAGCCCATCGCTTAATCATTCCATCGACGTATCATTGTTGCACCATCCTTCGTTATTATTTGATCACCTTCGATGGATTTATGTGTTAAAACACAATTCTGCCACCAACTCTTTCTATACACAACAACACAATTAACTCGATATCTTTGGTTTATGATTCGATTGCCATCGATCCTTATAGTGATTGATGGTCGATCAAACCCCGCAATACAAAAATATTCAGCCTATCTATGAAATACACATAGGCTATCTCTACAATAATACACAAGCACACATAATATCAACACAAAGCACGCTTTTATATTAACACGATATGATTACAGATCTAAGGCATTTCAGCCTTAGGAGCAATTTCCCTATCGATTACATTTTTCTCACTCTGTTTTCCACTTTCTATCTATTACTTTCTATCTCTAAATCTCTTTTGAACATGCAGGTTCATCATATATATAAGAAACATTGGATTGGATCACTGAAAGGATCGAATCAGATCTCTCCATGATTTCCTCTAACAAAATCCCTAAAGCTCTCTATATGCATACATATGGTAGATTGCATTTAATTAAGTATGCTAGAGACTTATCGCTTCCATCAAACTAGCACTATTTTAATAGAATTTGTCATGTTTTGCTTCGATGGTCCATGTCGTCCTCCTTGCTCTGCTTTGGATTCCTTATTTAATGAAGAGTGTCAGATGCTCCTACATCAGACTCCCGAGGCACAAAAATTTATGGCCTCCTAGTCATATGCTTCTCCTTGTCCTCAGCAATTCTACCCACTTCCCAGTGGAACTGCCTTCATGATCTTCTGTGAGCTGCAACCAACCTCTACAGAAACAACCTTCTCTTCTACGTGATGCCTCACCAAGCTTTCTCCTTTGAGCTTTAGTCTTTTGGCATCCTTCTGGTTCTCCTCTCTGGAACCAATTGAGCACTCCTTGCTCTAGGTTACTGTAAGTCTTCTCACCTTCCATTGCCACTATCTAAATGAAAATAAAGACCATAACTCTCTAGTTTTATTAATTGTACCTCCTTCACCTTCTACTTGAACTCTTTCTCCTTCTCACAGGAAATCTTCTTCCCTTTCCCTGCTCGGAAACCAAATGATGAAAGGAGATTTTGGGGGTAAACCAATTTCCCCTTTCTTTATACATTTCAATCCTGAGGCCTGTGGTTTATGACCCACAAACCTATCAGAAGCATTTTATCCTTCGCTTAAGCCTCAAAACTGGGTACCATTGAACTATTAAAATACACGGGAAACACACTCTTGAACACATAATGTCGGATCTCAAAAAAAGATTGAGCCCACGTTCATAAATCTCTCAGGTCCGCTCTTTTCACCCGAACTCTATCAGCCTCAATGTCCGCTGTCCATTTCTTTCTCCAATCCAATGGCTATCGGCGCATCGCTTAATTGGTCCATTGTTGTATCATTTTTCCACCATCCTTCATTATTCTTTGATTGCCTTGGATGGATTTCTGCGTTAAAACATAGTTCTTTCACCAACTTTGTCTATACACGACACCACAATTAACTTGATATCTTTGGTTTATGATTGGATTACCATCGATCCTTATAGAAATCAATGGTCGGTCAAACCCCGAAATATGAAAACATTCAGCCTATCTATGAAATACATGCAAGCTATCTATACAATAATACACAAGCACACACAATATCAACACAAAGCACACTTTTATATTAACACGATATGATTACAAATCTAAGGGATTTCAGCCTGAGGAACAAGTTCCCTATCGATTACATTTTGCTCACTCTATTTTCCACTCTCTATCTATTATTGTTTGTGACTATCTCTCTTTTGAACATGCAAGTTCATAATATGTATAAGAAATATTGGATCGGATCACTGAAAGGATCCGATCAGATCTCTCCATGATTTCCTCTAATAGAAGCCCTAAAGCTGACTACATGCATACATATGGCAGATTACATTCAGTTAAGTCTTTTAGAGACTTATCACTTCCATCAAAATAGCTCTATTGTAACATAGTTTGTCCTGTTTTGCTTCGATGGTTCATGTTGTCCTCCTTGCTCTGCTTTGGATTTCTTCTTTAATGAAGAGTGTTGGATGCTCCAGCATCACAATTGAACATTATTCCTTCTATCGTATTATAGGTAGTAGTTGATGGTTACTCGCAGATATTTTAGGATATGTTTTTCTTCTATCTAGTGATCATGCTTCAGGTCCACTTCAAATTGACTAAGTATATTTACTGAAAAACATATTCCTGGACAAGTATTCACAAAGTACATTAATGAGCCAATCAATTGTCTATATCTAGAAGGATCCATAGGGCTTGACTCAGAACTCCTTAGTCTTTCCATGTTTGTGATCATTGGAGTGGGCATCTCTTTACAGTCCATCATGTTGAACTTTTTTAAAATCTCTATCAAATACTTTCCTTGACCTAAATAGAATTCATTAGGTTCTTGCCAAACTTCTAGTCTGAGATAGTAATGCATCAACCCCTGATACTTCATGTCAAATTCTGCTGCCAAATGCTTCTTACGCTCTTCAATATGACCTTCTACACTTGTTAAGATAAGATCATCTACATATAGAATAATGATTACAGGTTCATTATTTACAACCCTAATATAGAGGTTAGAGTTAGTAGACCTTTTTGTGAAGGCTGTCTTTATAGATATGCATCCATTGTAGCATAGAATGCCCTTGATGCTTTCTTGAGGCCATGTAATGCTTTCTTCAATCTGGAAACATATTCCTTCCTATATTTGATTTTGAATCCCAAGGGTTGTTCTTTGTAGACTTATTCATCTATTCTACCATTCAGAAACATAGTCTTGACATCCATTTGGTGGATGTTCCATCCCATCGACGCTGCCAAAGAGACTAACGATCAAATTGTTGTGTAACTTATTGTTGGAGAAAAATTTATTTCGTAGTCGATTCCTTCATGTTGAGAAAACATCTTGCCACAAATCTTGCTTTATAATTGTTTATGCTTCCATCGGATGCAAGATTGATCTTATTAATCCACTTGGAAGTAACTATAGATTTGTCTTCACACCTCAATGCTATCTCCCATACTCCATTCCTTATTATATGTTGATATTTTTCATTCATGGAATCTTTCCATTCTTGATTTTCTATATCCTCTTCGAAAGTGGATGGTTCTTCTTCTATCAATTTTGTCATGTATGAATCATACCCAAAGCATCTCTTGGGTATTTTACTTTCTTTAAATTATCCTTGAGCTTCTACATGACCTTTTGCATCAATTAGTGTAGACTTCAACCAGTTAGGTATTTTCCTTTTTTCTTGAGTGACGCCAAGTTGAACAGGTTCATTACATCCCTCTTCCTTATGGTGATATCATTCTTCCTTGTCAACTTCTTCCTCAAACATAGGAATTTATTCGTCATCATAATCTATAAAAAGTTATTTTTATTTATTGAATTCTATGCTTTCATCAAATATGACACCGCGACTAACTTCAATGAGATGTCCCATTCTCATATAGATTCTATAGGATTTTGTACTATACCAAACAAATATACATTTCACACTGGAAGGCACCAAATTCTTTCTTTTTTATTTTGGTATATGAATGTACATAGGACATCCAAAGATTCAAAGATCATCGACATATGGATTATTCCCAATGAACACTTCTTTTGGAGTTTCATTGACAAGATATCTGTGAGGACATCGATTTTGTATGTAGAATGTTGTCTTAGTTTCCTCACCCCATAGAAACTTTGGTAGATCTTTGATCATGTATCACTTCTTTTACAATTTCTTCAATGAACCTTTTCTTTATTTCTGCAACTCCATTTTGTTCGGGATTGTATGGAACTATCCACTCCCTCTTAATCCCAGATTCCTTACAAAATGCTCTGCTCTCCTTGAATGTATATTCTGCTCCATTATCAGATTTTAGTATCTTGATCCTTATTTTTGTAAGGTTCTCCACTTTAGCTTTGAATTCTTTAAATTTAGTGAATACTTTATCCTTGGTTTTCATTAGGTAAACCCAGGTATTTCTTCAGTGATCATCTATGAATGTGACATAATAAAGATGTCCTCCATGTCATTTTGGAGTCATACTGTCACATACATCAGAGAGAATGAGATCCAAGATTTCTTTCAACCATGAAGCACTACTTCCAAATGGTTTCTTGGTATTTTTTCCTAATGCAAATCCTTTACAAACACCCTCATGATCCTCCTTCAGATTTGGTATTCCATTTACTATAGAATTTAGGGTTGGAATAATTTTGAAATGTAGATGACCAAACCTTTATGCCGAAGTTCACATTGACTAATCTCAGTGTGAACGAGGGAACGATTTACAAGAGATATTAATCTATAGAGTCTTGCTTCTCGGGTACCCGTTACTTTATCTTTTTCTATGCTTGTGCCTTTTCCCTAAACAATTAATTTTCCATCAATGAAGGTTTCTCTATCTCCTTTATCTTCTAAGCTTGAAATAGAAAGTATATTTTTGTGCAAACATGGAACAAACAAAATGTTGTTGAGGTGGATGTTGCTTCCATCTTCTATATTTGTGGATGATGATTCAATGCCTTTCATAGGATAACTCTTACTGTCTCCAAGTTCTAGAGATTATGTGTATTTTCCTTTTGATGAGGTCTTCAATTGGTGAAAGTGACTAGTCGTGTGCCTTGAAGCACCGCTATCAATTACCTAGATGTGTTCTTTTGAAATTTTCCAGAGAGAGCACATAAGAGTCCTTAATATTTTTATATGATTGATTCCTTATTTTAAGAGAATATGGGACTCCATACCTCTTTGAATTTTTTCTTAAGATGGTTTGTAATATTTTTATGAGCTTATTCATTGTAGAGGAGATCTTCATGATGCCCTTAGATAACCAAACCTTTGATTCCATGTTGAGAATTTAGTAGGGCCATATATATGTTAATTCTCTTAACTTGATGACTTCTTGTGTTATATTTTTACTTATTAGCTTTGATATTTGTTAATTAAATACGAAGAACATAAAACAACTACCAAAATAGTAAGAACAATGATAGAGTATGTACGCCCCAAGTGAGGGTGAAAACCCCTCCTCTTAAGGGGAAAACTCGTAAAATATCTTATTATCCTTTAGATCCTCCAACTGAAGAATACCATGACCTAGACTTGGAAAAGTATCGTTCGAGGTCAAGTCTTCTTTGACCTCATGCTGCAACATCTTCAACCACCCCAGTAAATCCAAAATTTTGCACCAGCAACGGCTGTAACTACTACTAATTTTCTAGGAGACTTCGATCTTCATCTTGCTTCTCTTCCTTTGATCTTTCTTGCCTTGATTTGAGTATTAGGGTTATTACGAAACTCGAAGAGACATTATCTCACCTTCTTTCTCTTGATGTTTTCGAAATCAAAATTCTAGAATTCCCCAATGTAAAAACCCTAACTTCACACAACCAAAAGAAAGAAGGGAGACCCAAACACTTCACCTTCTTCTTCGCACTTCCTTTTGGTCCTTATGTTTCTTCCTTATTCATATGAGGGATGCATGAGTGAATGATGAAAATGGAGGATGATTTCTTCTTATATATAGGATTCCTATAAGGGAGGACATGTCTCTTCACTTAGGTCAACTTGACAGCTCATGTAGGCTGACATGATCTTGGAGGTACTTTCACATTTTCAAGACAAAATAGATTTTTTTTTATAATTTAAAATGTGCTGATAGGGCCATCCATATATGAAAATGATTCTTATATGTACGAAAAACCCTAGAATCACTCCATGGGTGCTTCACCTATAAAATAAAATAACTTGAGAATGAAACCCATGCTCCAATAATAATATTAATTTTTTTTTCATTTTATATATACAAGAATACATTTCATACTAATGAATACTGAACCTAGTTACACATTTTTCAACAACCCTCATATGATTTATAAGTATGATCCATGACAGAAAAAATTGTTGTAGAGAACATGATTATCTTTTAGAGGTTTGTATCATTAGAGTACATGTCAAAAAGGAGTTTAGCAACCCACACTTGGGGTTATAATATAGAAGAGATGTGCCTTCACATATAGGCATCCATGGAGTGAAATCATAAGGCACACTTGGTGGGTGCACCCTTTCCCAAGGCACTTGGTTAACTTCAGCGTATTTGTTCTAGGCATGTGGAACTTTGGGTGCAACACCATTGGATGTTGGATTTTTAATGAAAAATTCATAAAATGGATAGAACCACAATTGAGCATACTCACTTGGATATAAAATGACATTTCCACGAGTATGGTTGGCTTAAAATAACATCACCAACCTCAAGGTGAGAAATATAACAAAAATAGCTCATCCTTGAAGGGATTGATGTTGTAGGACAAGTGAAATTTTTGGATGAAACAAAGATATCAACCTTACTAGAGGCACCTAATGGTGTATGTCTATGGGTGTGGTGTTACAGAAAGGCACAACTTCTTAACGATCGCTACTGAAATGAGGTTTTTTTTAACTCTCACTATTAAAAAAGAAATGTAATGGAGCACCCTTCACCCTTTCCCCTTGTTAAGGTCTAGTTCAAAGCCATAACCAACATTTTACTTTGAGTTTTTTTTCTTTGCCACCAATGAATTCCATGCAAATATTCATTAATTTTATTAGAGGATCTCTTCCGGATCTCACACCACCTTCCCGTGTCTTTGTTCATATTCCCATTACAATTTTTTATTTGTGGATTAAATGGGTTTTCCTGTGGTGGTTTACCCTAACTCTATCCTTTTTTTTTTTCGCGATATTGGGATGGCCTTTCCCTGAATTTGTTATGACTCGCAGGGAAAATTTTAACGATGGAAAATGATCGTGAAGTTTAAAAACATTTGTGAACCTCACTAGTCCCTAATAAACAAACTATAAAATGTTTATTGATATATTTGTAAAATTATTCAAATTTATATTGATTTTATATATAGCCTATATATAACGTTGGTAATTGTTAAGGCAAAATAATTTTATATTGTAAAATTTGGGTGAATCACTTTTAGAAAAAAATGGAAATTGACAATTTTGTTTTTGGGAAATATCACGGAAAATTATCCCACCTATGAATATTAGCCCCTAAATTTTCCCATGGCTATGAGGGATTTGTAAATCCAAAGTATTTCTTTTTTTGTTTCAATTTTTTCCTTATTTTGAAAACATATTGGTATGTTTCCACAAGAGAGGAGATGTTTGTGAACTTTTTTTTTTCTAGATGTAACTATGTATCTATGTACCTGATGCCAGTGAAATCCTTTTATACCAATCTTGCTATGAAATATATGAAAGATATTTGTGAATATGGCACTATTTAGACCCTCTTTCGTAATATGGTCCATATCATGTATTGGTCTTCATAGCTTCGAATAAAATAATATTGTTCCTTACTAACATCCCCAAAGAGTCCCAAGCTGGTGTGACCGAACATATTGCAGATTCCTATGTGTCCTTTTCTCATAGTAAGCTTCCCAGTAATCCTTGACATGGGGGGCAACCTTAAGGAGTGCAAAGATAATATTTTATCTATCAAAAAAATTATGGCCTTTAAAACATCCTTATAGTAGATAAATAATCATTTGTTTATAGTATTAGCATATATATGGCATTCAAATATAGGAATAAAAATTAATGTCTACCATGAAGGGGGTGTGCCTCCAAGGTGGTTAATTGATGAAGATACATTGTATATATGAATATATCGAAGGATCTAGGAAAAATTATCCATAATATCGTTAATTTTTCACTAGAACGACTCCTCGAGCAATACTTTAATAACATATCTTACTCCTCTATCTTAGATACACTACATATAGGAATAGATCGAGTGATCTCGAAAAAATTATCCATCATCTCAGTAATTTTTTACTTCAAAGACTCCTCGAGCAATAGTTTGATAGGATGTCTTAGTCCCTTGACTTAGATACACTACATATAGGAATATATCAAAGGATATGGGAAAAATTATCTATAATCACATTAACTATTTGCTAGAAAGACTCCTCAAGCAATAGTTTAATAGGATCACTTACTCCGTTGTGATAGATACAATGCATATAGTAATATATCAAACGATATGGGAAAAATTATCCATCATCTCATTAATTTTTCACTAGGAAGACTCCTTAAGCAATAGTTTAATAAGATCTCTTACTCCCTTATCTTTCTTTTCTTCTACCAGGGGGGGTTGTCTAGGTTAGCAAGAATGGTCTTGGAAAGGGTCAAATAGTTTGAGTCCCAACTCCTTCAACTGGAACATCATTCAAGGCATGCATAAAAAAAATATAAACAACAAACCCACTCTAATACTACTAATCCAAATTTATGAAGGGAACAAAATTATATATAAATTTGTAACCAAAATGTAGAAATACAATGAAATTTGACTTTTATTAATAAATGAAAGTTTTAAAATTGTATAAATACATAATAAAAAAAAAACAAGCTTGATTTGTGGTAGCTTATCTCTAAGAAGAGATGCAATGGGTATTCGCCTTTATTGGATTGTTTTATATTGAGACTCAAAGGATTTTTATCATAAAGGGGCAATGATAAAACTATAAACACCCAAAAACTTAACCCTAGAAGATGAAGCAAAAAAAGGCTTGCGGGCCTTCATAGTGTAAGCTACAACATAAACTTTCTGAGGTAATAACATTGGCATACAATCTTCGTTTGGGGTTCTCAGTAACCCATTATAAAGACCTAACCATGAAGTAAATTTTTCGACTAAACTTGGTAGTCTATGACGAACAAGTTCGCGCTTCTCCAAAAAATTCCATTTAGGGTCTCAAAGTGGCTTCAAGATTTCACGACCATAAAATATTTTAGAAAAACCACCAAAATAGAAAATTGTGCTGTGAGACAGTGGATGTGGGTGGCCACCAACATCCATCAGGATCAAACGTTCTCACCATAGGATGAGGAATGGGATTCATTGAGGAAGATTAAGTAATATTTAGGAATCAGAACACAAGTTTCACTTAAAATATAGAGCCAAACATTGTGGAGATAGAAATTTAAGAAGGGAATTTTGTTAATGATGGTCATGTTTTGTAAGGCATGGAGCACTAAGAAAAAGGATGAAAATGGTACAAGGGATTCTAATTTTGATAAAAACACACACTGAAATTTTAGAATATGTAAGGGCTTCCTATTTTATTAGTACCTCCTCTCCTTTGTTTAATCAATAAATGAAATTATTTGATATATATTAGAACCCATTTAACAGTGGTTTTTCCTATAATTTAGACTGCTAATTTAAGAAAAAAATGAAGCATGTGGTTCACTATGTAGGATGTTCTCATCAAGAATATAATGCCTCCATTATTTCAACTCTTAGACTAAGGAATATAATTCTTTGGCATAGGTTCTCAAGTAGATAATACTTTTTTAAGAAATATTCTTGAAAATAATAGGAAATGTGATGTTCTCCATGTTCTAGAATTGCACCTATAGTGAATTGACATGCATCCCTATTAGTCTTAAAGGAGTTCTACATATATAGATATCTAAGAACAAGTTACACACACAATAAATCAATGAGATTGTAAAATTCATGTTAATTTATCCATGTCTAATGAAATGATTTTGCATTAAAATGATCATGTGGAGGACAAGTAATGTTAGAGAAGTGCTAAGTGAATTTATTGTACTAGTTTCCGAGGCCAACTAAATTTTTTAATGTGGCTATGGAAGTGGTATTTGGTGATCATGTGAGGGTAGTAACTCATGTTGAATCAACATGAAGATCAAAATATTCAAGAGGAAATCCCAAGTAGGACTCAAAAGTGTGTCCAAAAAGGGATTTCTTATGCTTGATATGAATGTTTATGAGCAACGAAAAGTTTAGGCATAATTTGTTCATGTTCAAGATAAGCATCCCATAGCATAATTTCATAGTAAAGATGTTGAGATGTGGGTGAAAAATATTGTTGATAATTTTGATGAATGTGGTTGAAGAGTTTTCTAAACTAAATGACATTATTCATGAACACATTTTATCTATATATCACATGGATATATATGGACTTAACGATTCCTGAAGGAGAGATCCCTTTTGGTGAAGTCCCTAGCTACCTAAATCTACTTCAAGAGATTCTTCATATAGAATAGATGATATCTAAATTTTACTAAAATTTCACTAAAGGCATTTCCATCTGTGACAAGACTACATCCATTCCTATCTTCTTTGTTAATAATAAATATGTGTGGGCTATAATGAGAGACAATAGATAAGTGTGAACTTCATTATTGAGATGTTATAATTGGTATTCCATTTTAATGTGCTTGAATTAGTAAAGATTATAAGCTAGGTAATTGGAAGGGAAGTACTAGCAATGAGATCAACGTCATGGTGAATGGGATGTAGTAGATGAAAGCAATGAAGCTCTATAATGAAATCATAACAAGTCTCCAAAATTTATTAGAGGCTATGTGAGGGAACGTTATTGATATAATCACCCATGAGGTTGTAAAGAACATAAAGAAATAGAAAAAAATGGGGGAATTTTGATGAAAAATAATTATGCCTATTAATAAGTGATATTTAGGACTAAGAGGGGTGGGGTATAGAAAAATAAATATCATAAACTTTAGTGTTTCACGGTGTATCTTTTTTCCTTCTATTTCGAATGATATTGTGTATAATCATATAGGAAATCGTAAGATTAGATTTGAATAATTCAGTGAAGCCACAATGTTTTGGAAGATAAGATTTAATTTTCAACTATTACATATGATCATTTATGTTAGTGATTATTCAATTTCAAAATTGTCTGGAAGAGATATGAAGTAGAAAGAGGATCATATGTGGTAATTAATGCAATATTTTTCATGGTGATGGGCTATGAAATTGTGTCTTTTTTCTACGAAATCACCATGCTTTATTTTGACCAAATCACCCTTTCTAACCCTATAATTATTATAAAACCCTATATATACCTTGAGAAGTTCAAGGTATGATATATTGTTGCTTGTTTTCTATGTTTATTATTTCTATATTACAACTAAAGGATGTTTTAATATTTTTTTTGGTGTATCATACATTTGTGTGGAATAAAGGGTGTTAACTAAATTTATTACAGAGATACAACTATCTATCCTTACCACTGTAAAATTTTTGATCAAGGGATCAACTAGTGCAGTGGTTGCTTAATAAGACAATATGTGTTACGATACCCATAATTGGAAATCTCGTGGGTATAACGCATGAATTTGTGCAATGTCAGATTTAGCATAATGTCATGAATTTTGATCCTCCTTGGTGCATATGGCTATAGGCACTTGAATACTATTTTAGATATGTTGCGAGTTATTTCGTTATTTACTTGACCCATCATGGATAGACTTATTTTTTCTTTGAAATGGACATTGTGTTATTTTAATTCCAACGTTGATAGTTACACAGTTGGTTAAGGGGCAGATAAGATGCCTCAATGTCTAATAATATTATGCCACCAAGGGAAAAAATAGTTATTGTTGAGTATATTCAATATATTAAGCTATTACTTGATTTAGATGTTGGTATTTACAATTGATAAAATTTAGCAACTAAATTAGTTAGCAGTCACAATTAACAAATGATATCATGAAATACTGTTGGGGACATATATTCCTCTTCTCTCTCTCTTCTCTCTCTATCTCCCTCTCTCTCTCCCTCTCTCTCTCTCCCTCTCTCTGTCTCTCTGTCTCTTTGTCTCTCTCTCTCTCTCTCTCCTCTCTCTACTCTTCCACTTTCTTGCTCTCTCGCTCTCTCTTCCTCTCTCTCTCCCTTTCTTGCGTCTCCTCTCTCTCTCTCCCCTCCCTTTTCTTGCTTCTCTCTCTCTTTTCTCTCTCTCTCTCTACCTCTCTTCTCTCCTCTCTCTCTCTCCTCTCTCTCTCTCCTCTCCTCTCTCCCGCGCCGCCTCTTCTCTCTCTCTCTCTCTCTTCTCTCTCTCTCTCTCTTTCTCTCTCTCTCTCACTCTCTCTCTCTCTCTCTTTCTCTTCTCTCTCGCTCTCTCTCTGCTCTCCCCCCCGGTAAATCTCCTTCTCTCTCTCTCTCTTCTCTCTCCCTCCCTCCATCCCCCCCTCTTCTCTCTCCTCTCTCTCTCTCCTCTCTCTCCTCTCGCTCTCTCCCTCCCTCCATCCCCCCCCCCCCTCCCCCCCCTCTCCTCTCTCTCTCTCTCTCTCTCTCTCTCTCTCTCCCTCCCTCCCTCTCTCGTTCTCCCCTCTCCTCCCTCTCAGCTCACTCCCCTCCCTCTCGCCACTCCTCTCCCTCCCTCCCTCTCCTGCTTCCCCCCCCCCCCACCCCCCCTCTCTCTCTCTCTCTCTCTCTCAATGGAGGATCCAAATAATTTTTTGTTTGATTTTGATTTTATTTTTTGTAGCTATGACTATTCTACGATGTGAAAAAATTGAAATTAATTCCTTATACTTTTAAATATGTAGCTCTTTGATGGTTTATGGGAGTTGGTGGAACTCCATTTGAACTTGGGATGATATGAAGAAGGAATTTTTGAAGAAATATCAGGATTATTGTAAAGTTTGGGATATCAAAGAAGAAGTCTTAGGGATTATGTAGAGAAGTTTTACAAAGGAAAACCAAAATAATTTGGACCCAAAAGCCCTACATATCACTTTTTTTAAAGGAATATGAGAGGGATTTCTTGAAATAATAAACCTCATGGGAGAAGGAGATGTTTCATATTTAACATATGACGAGATCTCCAACCGGCATAAACAATATTCTAGAGGGAGCTCAAAATATGGAAAGAGTTCTTGGGTTGTAGTCTCTATAATTAGTAGTTCAAGTGGGAAGATGTGACCAAAGTTGAGATGGACAACTTATTAGATAATTTGAAAACTAATATGCTCAATACACTTAGCTCCCAATTAGACACCATCTAACCAAAAAGGAATAAACGAGAGGTTGGCATGGCATTGGTCGTATTTTGCTCCAAATGTCAAAAGAAACATATTCTTTAAGAAATCCCTTTACATTTTTTTGAAACATGTAATATTTGCAAGCAGAACAATTTCACTGAGGATTGTCCTTCTCTAATGAGGCTTAACGAAATGTTTCAAGAGGCTAATGAGGAGAATGAGAAATTTTGTTTTGTGGCTCAAATGAAACCATGGACACTTCTGTCACCTACACCGAAATCCTTCGACCCTTCCCAATATTTTATCATCTTGCATTATTGCCACAATGGCCCCCTCAAACGAAAAATCAAGGTTATACCCAAGGTTGGAGAGGACCTTTCCCCTTTGTAAATATGCCACCACAAGATCCACCTTAAGAACATTTGCAACAAATTCAACTACCTTTTAATTAACCTTATTAATCTCCAAATTGACCTCAAATACCCGTGCAACCTATACCTAAACCAAGCAATAAATTAGTACATCAACCTAGAACATAGCACTACCTTCATTTCCTAGTTATACCCTTTCATCAATGGACTACAAAAATATTCATCTATGTTTGGAAAAGTAATCAAAAACCAAACTCCTCCTCTCATCCAAGAAGAATATAATGAAGATAACTCTCTAGAATAAGAGTTTATTTTCTCAAAAGCTCAAGATACTCCAATGAAACAATATCGTGAAAATGAGTTAGATTTTTATCGTTGTTTACAGAGGTTGTGTCTTGAAAAAACCCCTATGCAACCAGAGTTTGATTTATTGGAAGAATTAATAAATGTATGTGTGAATTTTCTACTATTTGAATCCATTAAGGATGCCCCTATATTTGAAAAGGTAGTCCAATATATTTTTTTTTTTAATAAAGCCAAGAAGGAAAAAAAATAGAACCCAAGATAGTTCATGTCATTGGGAAATTAGTAGATTTAATGTTGGGAAAAGTGTTTATGAAAAAAATATGGGGATATTGGTAGCCCCATCATTGCTCTTAACATTAATAATATCCCCATAGGCAATACCCTAATAGATTTAGGGGTATCCATAAACTTGATCATTTAAGAAACCATGGAGAATGTCAAATTACGAGGTCTATGAATAACCCCCAGTGTCCTTGAATTAGCTAATAGGGCTACCTAAAATTGGAAGGAATGTTATAAGATATTGTCATTTTGATAGATTCATGGAAATACCCAACTTAATTCATGATTCTTTAGCCCAAAGCTAACCTTGGAGGCTACCTGTTAATCGTAGGATGTACCTAGATAGCCACAACATATGCTTATATCAATTGTAGGTATGAGAATATGATTATCTCCCACATAAATTCCACTAAGTAGCTTACTCTTTATCCTTATACTAAACCTTCCTATACCATGAAAACTTGCTTTGGTATGAAGACAATAATGAATAATTTTCCTAACCTCTCTTGACCCTCGAAAAAGCCTCAAAATTTAAGGAAAATACTAAGGATAATCTAAGTTGTACCTTCATAAAACATCCCCACATCGACTATAATTCACCTCTTAGTCAAGTTTTGGGAAAACAGTCTAAGGAAACATGTTTACCCACGAAACTAACACAACTACATACAATCACTCCACAAAATACTATTATAGAAAATCAAGTAGGGCTATTTAAATTTAACCCCAAAAAAAATCTGAACATTAACGCCAAAATGGAACCATCGCAATAAAAGAAACTAATAGATATGCTAAGGAAAAATAACAATGCTTCTGCCTGGAATTATACTAACATGGAGGGAATTCCTCCCATTTTATGTGCACATCATATCTATATAAAGGAGCATTATTGACCTATTAGGAAACCCCAAAGAAACATGAATCTGACAATGAAGGACATAATTAAGGAGGAATTGCAAAAGTTGTTGAATGCAAACTTCATTTACCATATCTTTCATTGTAAGTGGGTCTCACCCCTAGTCATTGCCCCTACAATGAATGGAAAATAGTGAGTGTGTGTTGATTATCCGGGAGCGTAATAAGGCCACATTAAAAGATTATCTCCCCTTTCGTTCATTGATCAAGTCTTAGAAACCCTAGCAAGGAAGAAATTACTTTATTTTCTATATGGATTCAGTGGCTACAATTAGATCCAAGAGCCCCTCAAGAGCAAGAAAAGAAAACATTTACCTGTCCATGGGGAGCTTATGCATACTAAGTACTTCAATTTGGGTTATGTAATGCTATGAAAACTTTCCAACGAGATGTTCTCGATATATTTTCAAACTTGACCAATGGCTATGTTCAAATATATATGGATTATTTTACTATATACGGGGATAATTTTGAAGAATCCTTCAAGAATCTTGAAAAAGTCTTACTTTGATGTCAAAAGAGAAACCTTTCTCTCAATAATGAAAAATGTCAAATGCTCCTTACTATGGGAATTGTGTTAGGAAATCATATCCCTTCTCATGGAATCATGGTAGATGTTGCTAAAATAAAATTAGTCTTGAAATTATCAACCCTGACTACAAAGATGGATATCTGTAAAATTGTAGGATATCCTAGATACTATTGAAGATTCATAGAGAATTTTACTAAGATATGTTCCCCATTATTTCATCTCCTAACAAAAGTTATTGACTACAATTGGACTGGTAAATGTGAGTGGACATTTGATACCTTAAAATAATTATCCACTAATCCTATTTTGTGGGATCCTAACTCTCCCTACCTTTTCATTTTGCATACTAATGCCTCATATATGGATATTGGCCCTACATTACAACAAAAGGGACAACAAACTCGATGTCATTTATTATGTCAATCAGAACCTAACCTTGAATGAATAGCATTACATTGTAACCAAAAGTGAATTCTTTAATGTGTTTCACGCCATAAACAAATTTTGTCATTATGTTACTAGGTATCTTATATTTGTATGCATTGATTGCTCTTCCATTCAATATGTCGTGAAAAACTATTACCCTTGGTAGGTTGACCAGGTGGCTTCTTCTTCTACAAGAATTTGATATTTACTTTCCTTTAAAAGCTAAGAAAAAACTGTCATTATTGATTTTCTATCACGACTTTATAACAAAAATGAATCTAGCCCTAAAAAAGATATTTTTCTACCTGAACATTTGTTTTCTTTATCTACAAATAAGACATGACTTGTCAATATTAGTAACTATTTAATTACAAAGAAACTCCCACAACATTTATGGCAATAAAACCACAAAATTTTTTCATCTTTTAAAAACATATAATTATATAATTATTAGATAGTAATACATTATTATTATATTAATTTTTAAAACTATAATCAAATAATATATCAAATCCTCCATTTCGCTAAAACATTTTTTACCGAATAAGAAAACTTGAATAATAATTTGACTTAAATTTTTTATAAAAATATACTTCTCGCCTTTTAATTCCAAAATCATATATTATAACAATTGTTTTATTAACTAGAGTATATTATATAAACGTGCTATAAATTTAAAAGTTTGAGAGGAAACATTGATAACTATTACCCAAGCTATGACTTGGGGAAGCCATAAATTCGGATATCTACAAGGTTTACAGATGACATAATTATTGTGACAGCTATTAACAATAGGGAGTACAACATTACGGGCATACGAGACAAGTCTGATAATATATTTAACTAAATTAACCACGTTCAATAAACAATATCGAGGGTTTAAGGAAGCTATACCATGTGTGTCTAATTGATTTAGAGAATAACTTATGTTGAGAGTGTAAAGGGTGTACTTAAGATATAACATAACTAATTAAAATGTAGACATGACTAATTAGAATACAGAATAACTTTTATGGACGGATAATGACAAAATGTGTGAATTGAAGATGGGTTATGTCAGGTTCACACCTTTAAATGTGACATGACTAATTAGAATACAGAATAGCTTTTATGGATGGATAATGACAAAATGTGTGAATTGAAGATTGGTTATTTCAGGTTCACACCTTTAAATGTGAAAGAGTTAAGATGAAAATCTCTTTTCGGTTCACGCCCAGGGCGGTTTTTGAAATAAAATCACAATGTTTTATATCCTTTTCCTAAAATCCATAGTTTTTATCATATGGTTTTATAGAGCCTCTAAAATCCATAGTAATTGCTTGACGTCGTTGAAATGTTCCATCATTCAAAGCTGTATCAGTTTGAAGATCTGAATAAAAATGGGAACTGAGTGTTGTGGGAACGAATAACTTGAAGGCAGTTTGGAAAAATTCAAACGTGGAAGGTGAAGGTCGGTTGTGAACTTGTGTGGAAGCGCGAAAAGCTATTAGCTTTACGTGGATTGTGGACATACGCTACAATTGATATCGACCGTTTGCTCCTTCGGTAAGGGAGAGAAAATCCCTAAAATTCAAAGTCGGTACCATGCTTTTCTTTTTGTCTTTACCTTCATCTCTCTTGTTTAATTCTCGGCTTTCACGTGATTCAATATGAAGCCATTTTTCCCGCTATTGAATCCATTCCTAACTAGGTGACTATGAAAGTCCAACACTCTTAAATGTAAATCTTAAATCCAAGACACCCTAAAATGTAAATCCAGGAATTGTATCATGTCGAGGTTTTAATTAAACCAAAATTCGAAGGCATTAGTAAAACTTCTAATCCATTATTATTATTTTTTGAGTGGTGTCAAGGTAGATCTCAGTATGGTGCAGTGTGAATCTCAGTGTGGTGGTTAGTCCACATGATCGATTTTTAGTGAAATGAATGTAAAAATCTAAAAAGATAGCTTATTCTTAAGTTGGCAAACTTCTTTTACCTCTGAAAAAATAATAATATTCTTTCATTTATTTGTTAGATCCAGACTGTTTTTATATCACACAATATATTAATTTAAATTGATTTTTTAATGACTAAAATCATAATTGAGAATCTCAATTAATAGTATATTACTTAAACTTAAAAATTTAGCAAAATCCTTTGACCATAATTTTAGAGAAAATCTGATTGGAAAACATATCACCTATTTTCAGCACACTTAGTATATATATATACCCCTCTCTACAGTCTACCTTGACATGTTTTTAAATATCTAATTCATGTTTCTATATAATGCTACAGTTGTTATACCCGTATGATTATATCTCTTAATTTCACACAGATACATTTTATTTATAATAAGAAAATAAAAATGAAATATCTTAACCTATTAAATAATATTTTATTTTTTTATTATTATTTTTTATTAAATATGAACAAAATTACAACACATTATATATATACTAATATATGGTGTTTTGTTATAAAAATTAAAGGTTTTTCGCCCAATACTTTATTTATGATAAGAAAGTGGAAAATATTTGTTTTCTATTATCCCAGTTTAGTCTTATCATTTATTTAAAAAATCTATATATTCATTTTGATCACACCTTAAATTTATCTATTAAATTATAAATAAAATAGACTTCAAATTTTAATTAGTATCCATTCATATACTACTATATTCCTTGAGACAATTATTATATACTAAATTAAAAATAATATATACTATCCTATTCTCCAATCCTATGTAACATATATATATGACATTAACTAACATGCTTGAAAAGTATATATGTTGGGGGGCATGCCAATTTAATATTGAGGACAAGATTTTTATACGTACATTGTATTTGAACAACATCTAACATATATGCTTTAGTTATGTCAACTTAATATTGAAGAACAAGATTTATATGTGTACATTGTATTTTAACAACATGTAACACATATGTTTTAGTTAGTTTTTATGTATAATGGTAATATTGTATTTTAAGCATGAACCTCAAAATATATATTTATGGAGAATATTGAAATATTTTTTTAATGTGTTTATTTATGTGTTTGTGTTTGTATTTGTATTTGTATGTAGAAAATATTAATCTATAAAATAAATATTTTTATTCAATTGTTATATTTAAAAATTAAAAAGTTAATATTAAAATAATTTATTTAAAATGGATAGGGAAATATTTTAAAGCAATTAAAGAAGGATTTTCTTTAATATTGAGATGTAAAAGAACTTTGGGTGTAGAAATAATTTTTTTTTTTTATATTAAATACTAAACAAAATAAAAATAAGTAATATTTTACTTTCTTTATATTTTATATTTTAATAAGTTGATATAGAAAATATCTTACATAATTAAATATGAATATTTTATTTGTGATAGACATAGAGATTAATTTTTTGTTATTAATATTTTGTTATAGCCTTTATATGTCAATTCCTTATGAGCATGCAAGGAATTACACCTCTTGTGAAATAGGCTATAAAATGTGCATTGTGGTGCAACTATTGACACAGTTTGATACTTTAGCTTTAAACAAGTTTTGGTACTTTCAATGCATGATAACCTATGTGGTTGTTCAATATGATGGATCTACATAATAGAAGATTGATTACTAGAAGAATCGATTTTGGGTGTCCTCATACAATGGAAAGACACATCATGTATATGTTGGATCTTCAAATTGGGCACACCATAAATTTTGGCAGGCACATTAGATGGACATATTGAGAGATGTTTGGAAGGTAACATGGTGAGGGAATAGGATTCAAGATCTGAAAAGTGTCTTGGCTTGCTAAAATATTCAAGTGTGAATGATTAAGCTTAAATTTTCTTAAAATTTCAAAATAACTTAGGCAAAACACAATAAAATATAGAAAAGAAGGAAAGAGAGTAATATATAATGAGAAAGAAATACAACAAGATTGTTAATGGAGTTTTTCCAATGTGGAGTACATTTTGGGGTCCACTTCCAATGGAGTTACCTTCTTTTCTATTAGCTAAACAAGCCCAATTACATCGAGGAGCCTCCAATTTTCTACCACAGATTCTTCTATGCTCTGCTATGTAATAATGGTTTAACAATAACTCCTCCTTTGGTCACTATGAAATTCGAGCTCACACTACTTGTTTACATAAAACTCTAGAGCATAAACTAACAATAATAGGCCTCAGGTCTATAAAATTCTCACACCAATCTCGTGTGGCAGGATGGAAAATTATTTCAAAACATGATTGGAGATAGAGCCCATGGGCATTGTCCCTAATCCCTTGCAAATATTTTGGTTCAAAATAATTTGATACAAAGCACTTACACAAGGCATATGGTTTTCGCATATCGGTGGACTATTATGATATTATTGTATCGATCACATGGTCCAATCAAAGGATGATCCTCTTTAACACATTATTATAGCTTTAAAAATATGGTTTAATCAAATGTCAATGCGTCAAATTCAAAGTGCTCAAAATTGGCAAAAATAATGCCATGTTAAGGAGCTCGACAAGACCTTTCCAATGCAACTTGAACAACCTAAAATAGACTTCGTACACACAAGTTATTGAATTCCAATGTTTTTATGAAACAACAAGAACTTGAAAATGGTTGCAACATGGCAACATAAGGAGGTGCCACGTTGGATTGTACAAATTCTAGCATGGTTGATCCATATGATGGCATGGTAGTTTTGGTACATGGCCTCATATGATGCAAAAGCATGATCCATGAGACACCAAATTTTTATAGAGAACATGATTATATTTTATAGAGTTTTTCCCTTAAACTACATGTGAACCAAGGAGTGGAGTAGCCCTCACATTGTTCCAAGAGTTGATAGGAAGAGTTGATGCAGTCAAAAATGGATTTTTGTCTCAACGAAATTCTCTCTCAGACTTAGAACTGTGGGAAAAATGGTCAAAGTGGATTCCAGACATGGGGCAGAGACAACATAAAATACCAATATATGCATGTCATATATCTATATTGGAAATGAATTTCCTTCTGGGACAAGGGCTATTGTATAGTAATAATTCGAGGAGTGACATGACTGAAATTCAGGACCATGTGCATGGTCACTTGACCCACAATTATTATAGTCAAGATGTGTTGGATAAACGACTAGTGAGAATTCAATAGCACCTTGGTATTCCTCTACCAACTCCTAGACTTAATGTTGACATGATTACTCATATTCCAGTACCAAACTCAAATTCTAATCCACTTCCTTGATTATATGATGAATTTCCTTTTGTAATCGAATATACATATAATGAAATAAATCAACATAGTGTAAGTAGGTTTAAATACAATTGTGTTATGTCTTGTTTAAAATTCATTTTTGGATATGGTTTCCTCTCCTAAACTAATGATCAAAACATCTTATAATACTTTTTATATAATCCTCTATTTTCCATTATATATATATTATATATTCATTTTCATATATAAATTAGCTCATAATATTTTTGTTATATATCTATCTCAATTCTTATTTTATTTGTCCCTTGGTAAACATCAAATAAAATTGGTAATAATATTACTTGTCCTTACTAAAACATGTTTATGACTATTAATGATTGTGTTTTACATTAATTCAGATTTATACTAGTTAGATTCATCTTAACTTGAGATCTATCAAAGCGTTGAGAGGGACCAATCTTTGAGGTTCAAAACCTCTTTTTTTAGTGGCAAAACTTTGAAGGAAATGTTTACACCTCGATAGATTTGATCCCTCTCAGTGCTTGACTGATGTGGGGTTAAGATGGATTTAGGTTGGTTTCAGGCATGCACAACCATATAAAAATTTTTGGACTTCTAATTATTTTGGTCATTTTAAATATGTTAAATATGTCTAAGTTTAATTTGGTCAATTCAATTTTAAATTTGTTTAGCTAGCTCAGTTTGTTGAGATGGGAAAAACTGTTAATAACTTGAATGATGAAAAATGATAAAATAAAAAAATTGAGTTCAAAGTGGGAATGTAACAATAGATAGATAGATATGGAGAGAGAGTTTGTACATTTGGGGGATGAGATAGAAAGATAAAGAATGAGAGGCAATGTGAGATAGAGTTATAGATGGAGGGGGTAGAGATGTCCTTACATTGAAATCAATGCACAATATTATTTACGTCGTAAGGCATTCAACTTTTAGAAGAACTCCCCTAGTTGCCACTTTCCACTCTTGTGCACCATTAGATCTATTGTTTAACGATTGAAATTTCTTCCACCCTTAGATCCCACTATTTTAACTATCATCGAAATCTTGATTTTTTAAACCATTCAAATTGTTGATCTTTACGATAATTATAACCTACGAAAATAAAAAAGAAATATCATAATCTCAAGGAGCTGTAAGGTCACTCTCAATTGTGGGGAATATCATTACGAAAATGAAGGATGACCAGGGTAAATGGATTTCTGATGAAGAGGAACTGGGAAATGAAAAAGTTATTTATGAGCTCTAATCACCGAAGAGTTTTGAAGGCCTATTGTGAGGAGATAACATATTTATTTATTCATTGGCTTTGCCTTGGCCATGAATAAAATGTTCTAATAAATA